>RPOG01003551.1:0-61091 GCA_008086565.1 Thalassoma bifasciatum | reverse complement strand
TATATATATATATATATATATATATATATTTATATATATATATATATATATATTTATGGATCGATAGATACAGGGATTTTTATACATAGGAAAATGCATATTAAATGTATATGTATATATTTTTTCAATGTTTCTGATACCCTAGAGGATTCATTTTGATTATATTTGGTCACCTCTGGTGGCACTTGGAGGCCATGGTATATCAAGTGAAGATACAAGACATAAGTCATATACATGGTATACATAGTAAATTTTTCCATTGTCTTGTAAGTAGACCGCTGTACATGCAACTTTGTATTGATTGAGATGTTCACTGCGTACATTGTTTTTGCAGGAAACATAAGACACTTCTATCCCTGTGTCTTTGTGTGTTCAGAGTATTAAAAACAGCACAGTTTACAGCACAATTATGTATGCACTATCTGTAGTTAATCTAACACTGAACAAAAAAAAAGTCTTTCACCATAGTGTTTTGCAGTGAGCGCATCAGTTTTCAAGTGGTTCTTAAAAATGTCTGTTTGACCGTAGTTTGTTTGTGTCATTTGAAAACAGAATGCCATTTAAGGAAGGGATAACATTGCATTCCAAGTAAAGTTTCATTTTGCAGGAGAATTAAGGGTGTGTGCGCATTTTTTCAACTGTGTATAGAAAATGTGTGTAAACAATGGAGAAAAACTGTAAACTACAAAGTTGATACTTCCATACAAAATCTCTGTATTTTTCAACTTTTATTGAATGCAACTTTCTTTTTTCTTTATTTTGTACAATGGCTAAATTTTCACAAATGAATTGGGAGGGAGCAAAACATGCACAAATGAGAGTCTTACATAAACAATCATAAGAATGTCTCTTATTGTGTTTATGATGTGTTGCATATACAAAGATGCACTTCACAAAGTAAATGCAAACGTGAATGTATGGTTCATGTTGAAAAAAGTACTTAGTAGTGTAAATTACTTAGTGTTACAAATGAATGCTGATTGTGAACATCAGAAGAATTGTCTCCTGTCACAATGAGAAACAGTACAGGCCTGTACCCCCCCATCAGTGTGTTTGCTGCTTCCTCAAAAACGTGATTCTTTGATAAACAACGACTGGTAGATGAGTTTACTGGGTTTGTGTCTCTAAATGAACTTGTTGGTCAGCATAAAAAGCAAAAATATTTGTGCTGTGAGGTGTTTTACATGGTTTTATCAAAGAAAACAGAAGAAGAAGTCCACGAGTTGCTGTTGTCACCATGATGTTTTGAGTCTCCTTGAAGAAAATCACGAAAACCTGAGACTCAGAAATGATTTCACTGTCAAGAGGATAAGATATAGTATCTCCTGTTCTTTGCAACAGCCATGAGGTCATTCAGAAAGTTAGTTTGGAGCATATTTCTGGGGAAGAGAAAACACAAGTTGCTCCATTTTGAGAGGCTGCAGGGAAGCTGCTGCTGGGTTGAGTCTCTACGGTTCTCATGTAGGCTTTAAGCACCAGCCCCCTGCACAGGAATGATCAATACTGAACACTGAGACACACATAGTAGATTACTAAAGAAAGTGAGCATAGAAGAGAGGAAACTATGGCAGAAGAGCCTGTTCCCGAAGTCGCCGCCCCTGACGCTAACGCCCCCGACTCTGCCGCCCCTGACTCCGCGGTTGCCGCCCCCGACGCCCCTGACACCGTAAGCTCTGAGTCTGCTTCTCCTGAGTCAGACTCTCCTGAGTCAGTCTCTCCTGAGTGTGCTTCTCCAGAGTCTGCCGCCCCAGACACCGCAGCTCCGGACTCAGCAGCTTCAGACACCGCTGACCATGACGCCACCGCTGACCCTGACGCCACCGCCCCCGATGCCTCCGACCCTGACGCCACCGCCCCTGACGACGCTGCCGCCGCTCCTGACGCGAACGCCGCTAACTCCGACGCTCCTGTCCCCGTTGCCGCTCCGGTCAAACCGAAGAAAAAACGCAGTTCAGTGGCGAGACGCAACCCCAGCGTCAGCGAGCTCATCCTGGAAACTATCCAGGAATCCAGGGAGCGAAGTGGCGTGTCCATGACTGCTATTAAAGCCGCTCTCCTCTCTGAGGGATATGATGTGGAAAAGAACAACACGCGCGTCAAAACCCTTGTGAAGCAGATGGTGAAGAAGGGAGTCTTGATCCAATGCAGCGGAACTGGTGCAAACGGATCCTTCAAAGCGAAAAAGAGATACGTGAGGAGGGATGAGGAACCCAGAAGGAGGCTTCCACCACCACCACCACCACCACCACCCAGGACATCTCACCACTACCACAACCACCACAGGCCACCACCATCACACCACCACCACCAGAGCTGTTGTAGTTGCCACTGTCACTGTAGCTGTCACTGCTCCTCACACTCACACTCACATCACGACTGGCCCAGGGAGAGGCCTAGGGAGGTGCCCAGGGAGGTGCCCAAGAAAAAGAAGCCACTGAAACTCATGAAAATCAAGATTGCCAGGCAAGTGTCGAGGAGGGGTCCTCCTAAGAGGAATACTAAGTCCAGAGCTCAGAGAGAAGCCGCCAATAGAAAGTAAACCGACATAACCTCAAAACTCACCTGACAGACAACAAAGGCTCTTTTAAGAGCCCCACAGCTCCTACATTCAAAGCGTTTTCCTGGCTAAATTACCTTTCTTTATTCATTAAAGTAAAGCTAAAGTTAAGACATAAAAGAAAGGATAAATTAAGATTTAAATCTGCAAGAAAGTACTTAATACTTTGTTCATCAAAAGTTTCTAAATTACAACTACTTATATTATAAAAATGAGATAAGACAAGTGAATATAGTGAAATATGTGAAAAGTAAAAAATAAATTCAGTTTTTCAAAATTTCTACATTGGAAAGCTACTCATTTTATATAAAGATTAAATATTTTACAACTTTGTGTCACTTGTTGTATGGGAGAAGTGGAACAACAATTTTTCATTAACTTCACTATGTACTGGTTTCATTATTCCATTTACTTATTCATTTATTTATGTGTTTTTCAATGTCTTTAAATCGTTTCATTATTGATACTATAAATAATAACTTGTCTATTTCATCATTCATTCAAACTAATTCCATTACAATAAGTAGGCAAAATAGTAAGTCAGTAGCTTATTCATTTCAACAATGATATTGTCAATGTCTGTAACATCATGTAATCATAATGTCTATGAAGTAAAGATAAATAAAAATACAAATTATCAAACTGTTAATTAAATATATTGAATAAATGGTGGAATTATAAGTTTAAAAGTCAAATATAAATATATAGAAAATAGTATATTGAAGACATAAATTATGTTAAATAGAGAATTTGTTTATTCATTTGTTATGTGTGAATGCTTCTATTTTGAAATAAATAATGTTTCTTGTTTCTAACTATATATCAATAGATTTAATTTGGCACCTTTTGCTCCCCCTTTGAGTGAGTAATACTGCAAAATGTAAAGGTGTGGGACAAAGTAATTATAGTGCCAGCTCTGCCAAAAAAAATTGGACACTATTATTACATAAAGAGCATCTAGTATGTATGAGTAAGAATGAATCAGAACATCATAAGATCATGAAACTATATATATATATATATATATATATATATATATATATATATATATATATATAGTTTTTTTTTCAATCAGAGAATTATCATGTACCTATGGATACAACCATTTTATTTGTTAAAAGTCTTGATAACATGTTTGAAGTATCAACTTGTTGATTTATTTCCAGTTTGAGCATCATAGTAACACATTTAACTGAGTGTTTTATCAGTCATTCTTGTCATTTCTGAGTCTTGTCTCCCATACACCAAGTGACATGTCTTCAAAAATATTATTCAATCTTTACCTTAACCATCAAGCCCTTAGTGTAGAACCTTTGAAACATGAATGAGACAGTTCTAGACACAGAACCATCACAGAAACTCGAAAAAGGAAATAAGCAATACTCTGATAAATGATCAAATGGTGAAGTGAATTTATTGGGCAGTACTTCTGTAAAAAGAGAGAGTGCATAACCTCATATAGAGAGGGAAGAGGGCAGATACAGAGGAGAAAGTGAGATGCATATGTTACATAAAAGACTGTAACAATTTGCTGATACTATACAATGATCCACGCACTATTATCTCACACATTACTGGAGTTTGTGCAAGTCATGCTCAACAATCTGTACGCTTAACCTACCAAACTCACAGAAAAGTATACTTCTAAAGCAATTCCGCAATTATTCATATTTTAGAGGAATAGTCCCTTTAGGGTGGAGTGGGGTGGCCCTTAAAAGAGCCTTTGGTTCATGTTGTCGGTGCGTCAGTCTACTTGGAGCTGGTGTACTTGGTCACAGCCTTGGTTCCCTCGGACACAGCGTGCTTGGCCAGCTCACCGGGCAGCAGGAGGCGGACAGCAGTCTGGATCTCCCTGGAGGTGATGGTGGAGCGTTTATTGTAGTGAGCCAGGCGAGAAGCTTCTCCAGCGATCCGCTCAAAGATGTCGCTCACAAAGGAGTTCATTATACCCATGGCCTTGGAGGAGATCCCGGTGTCAGGGTGGACCTGCTTCAGGACCTTGTAGACATAGATGGCGTAGCTCTCCTTCCTTGTCTTTCTCCTCTTCCTGCCTCCCTTTGTGGCAGTTTTGGAGACAGCTTTCTTGGATCCTTTCTTGGGAGCTTTCACTGTATCAGGCATGGTTGCAGATGCAGGATTGTAACACGCCTCCTTCCAAAGGGCGCTGGCTTAGTGGCTCTTCATGTAAATAAAGCTGTGCTGTAGCTCGTGCAGGATTGGCTGGAATTGGTCTTTGAAACTGAGAGTGAACAACATAGGAGGGGGGCTTTGAGTGAAATTCCACTTCATTCATGTTTCGTAAGCAAAATGTCTTTGTGCTTTCCGATCTAGTGAGGAATTTGGATGAAAAGGGGGAACCTCATTCACGGGGCCCCCATAAGACTTATACAACAAAGTGACCTGACTGTTTCTTTCATCTCACAAAGACTCCGTGCAGATGTGTGTGTGGATTCATAGCCAGGGGTTACGTTTTTTTTCCCCAGCGTTGCGCACGTGCCTCGTTTTTTTCCACCATGTAATGCTGTTTCTGTAGCATTTTAAATAAACATGTGAAAACCAGAAAACACCACTCGAGTCAGAATTATGTTTTCATGCATTCTTAAATGACTCCTGAGTTTCAGAGAGAAACGCCATAACACAAAGGACGAACATGAATTTAAAATGTAAAAAAAAAGATAAATCACAGTTCGAAGAATGCAGGTTTACATTGTGGAGCTGATTAAATAAGAGTTTCTCAGTCCACTCTTCAGAATTATTCAAATTCCGTTGATAAACTGAGTCACATTGGTACAAATGTCCACGAGGACTTATTTTCCTTCCACCTCGTGCGTAATGGCGCACCCCCTTGCTACCACTCAAGGGCTGTCCGTTCTGCATAATGAGAACAATGGCGATCTGCTAAGGTCCGCAAAAGACCTTTGAGAAGGGAGTGATGATTGCAATTACTTTTGCTTTTAGTAAAGCTTCTAAAAATGCAATTATTTCTGAGGTTTATTTCCTGTTTTACCAGAAGAAAAAGGACGCAGAGCTCTCTTGAACTTTGGCACAGATTCAAATCCTCTGCAGCTGCATCCCTTTTTTTTTCCAGCATCGCAGAGATCTGCTACGCCTGTATAAGACCCTGAAGTATGCGGATGGTGCGTTCATGAGCATCGGAATTCTTCAGTTCCACTGAAAAGAATCAGGGCTGAAACGGTTCATACATGGAGGAAGTGTGCGTAAAGAGGACAAAATGTCCCCTGACAAACAGGAGCTGGCACATGGTACCCCAATCCCCTTTAAAGTGGCCCCTCATTCTCACTAATCCATCATAGCTCTTCTGCAAGATTTGTTCACAGTTCTTTTTTTTCTTTTCATGTTTTCCTCTCTCTCTAATATTAACTTACAGTTTTGAAAACAGGACCACTTTTTGATACATCAAACTCAATTTCTACACTCTTAAATTTATGCAAAATGACACATTTCAGTCAAATCATATTGCTGCATCTGCCTGGATGATTCGTTAACACAAGGATTCAATAACCAGTCACTGCCAGCCTTGACCTCTACACTGGCAGGACAGAAATAAACTATTTTATGCACAACACCAGCACTAGCATAACTCCCAAACAGTCTCTTTCTGTCTGTGGGGTTCCATTTGTGCCAAAAATATGTCGTCATTACATGTCATTTGACAAATTGCTGTTATGATGCTGTTGCTTGTTGCTGTCATTTGACAACTTCATTGCTATGTGTCGTCTTGATGTGTCTTTTGACAATGTTGTTGCTATTTGTTGTCAGACAATGTTTTTGTGTTGTGTGATACTCAGAGGTTTTTTTGTTTTTTGTTTTTTTTAGATTTAATGCTTATGTTCCCAAGGGTCATTAATAATGCCAATAATCTTTGGGCTAGGTAAAATTCAAAAAAATACAAAGAGAATCTATTTACGGTGGTCCAATTTATTCCACACTAAAAACCGTCAACACAATCTCACTTCCACATCCTCTGTTCTAAACAAAAGCCACCTGATGTCATTATCTCACAAAGCAAACATACATTCTTGAAGACCTAAAATAACTTTCATTCATTCTATGCTGTTCAAATTATTTTTAATGTCTAGTTAATGTCAATGAGCTGCAGTGGCCGAAGATCAGTTATGGCCATAGCCCTGTTTGAGTGGCATGGGATAGTTTTAGTTCACTCCTCTGACATCATTAAAGTATAAACAGTAATGCTTTTGTCAAAATTGGAATGCATCCTGCACTAGAAAGTTTAGATTCTTCACATTTCAGCCATTAAGTTTGTTTTACAGTTTACTTGACAAACGTAACGTAATTAGTGAAAGAATCGCACGGCTGGCAATCTCAAAAGCTGGTACGTCCTACCTGTTTGGGGTCGTTCCACCACATCTGTAGCCCGCACCCTGAATATGCTCTCTCCTTTCCACCAGAGGAATCCAGAGTTCAAACATATCAAAAGTGTTGTTTCATCAAATTATTCCAAGTGGTGAAATTTCTCCTGTAAAGTCCATTGTTTGTCTGTCTGTCGTGTCTGTTCTCATCAATAACAGCAGCTTCAGTCTTATAGCATTTCCTCCTCAATGTGAATCTTGCACAATCTTGTGTTTGTTTTCCTTAGGGTTCTAGACAAGTGTCCCCATCTCGATACATGGAGATTTGATGCCAGGAGAGCCTTATTTATAGAACGACTGCTCTCTGCTTGACTGGCCAGTAGAGCTGGCTGGGGGGCCTGTCAATCATGTGTACAGTAACCAACAGCCTGAGTATTCAGATGATGCCTGCTGTAGTTAGTTAGCTGGTCGACTATAGGACTTCTTTATTGTCTTGCATATGTATTCAGATTACACGACACGAGAGATAGGATCCATGCCTGGGAGCTCTGACAGAGAGAACAAAGTCAACTACAAAGAGGACACTGAGCATTGATAAAGCTGGTTTTGTATGCACAAAGTCGTCACATTAGAGTGTGGAAAATGAGGAGGCAACTGCTGGTGTTTGGTCAGACTAAACACTGTCTAACTCCTACAAGTTATTACCTAGAAAGCTCAAAATTCACTCAGATGTAGATGACAAGGTGTAGAAGTGATGTGGTGGATGTTTTATGCCTGTCATTAAGCATCTTGAAGTTAATAGTGTTTGAAAATTGATAGCAAAAAATGCAGAGGAAAAAGTGTTTCAGCTACATTGAGCCTGATGTGGACTTAAGTCACAAATTGAAATATGACATTTACTAAAACTAGAGGTTTTAATCTTTTAAATGAGGTGTCACTGATTAACTTTGACATTATAGTTCTACAGTTATAAGCTTTAAAACACAGTATGGCATAAAGGCCAGAATTGGGTCTGTTGTAAGGGGTTAATGTACATAATTACAATATATATATACTCTTTATAGGGACGATAAAGATGACATGTTTAATGGGCACATATTTGTCACATTTTCAATCTAATCTACATGTGGAAGACAAAAGTATTTACATATAAAGTGGATCAAAAGGAGAGAGTATTTCATACTTGCAGTTAACTGTTTGAAACAAATTTGTGAATAAAGATAATCATGTTTCTGAGAGGAAAAGGAGCTCAGCTTATCAAACAGCTTATCTTTAAATCTGATGGCAGGGACCAACTACAGAACAATTATAGGCTTTTACTTTGAAGGTAGATTTGTCCAGTCCAACCTGTTATACAACACCTGTTATACTACACTGGTTACACATGTGGTACATATGTTGCTGAGACTGATTTATCTTGTTTCCCTCTTCAGCTTTTGCTGTGTAGTGTCTGTTCAGGGCCAAGTTCAATTATAAGACTGATGGGTCTTGTGATGTGTGCTACTATTGTTTTTATGTGATGAATAAACATCTAATGCTCAGACTCTTCCCTGTCTTCTGTTACAGACGGCGTTGGTAACCATCATATCACTACTTTGGTGAGAGAGCGCCATCTTTTGGCCATGCTGGTGTAGTTTGTGAGGAGGAACCCAAGACAGATGTGGAAAAAGTATGCATCCGACTGTTGGTGGACATAAAAATACACAAGAATTCAGAGATATTTTTTATTTTTTTACCACATGTGAGATTTTACTCCCTAGTTTGAAAAAGAAGATGATAGTTCAGATTTCATTGGAATGAAATAAAGACTAATCAGTTTTTCTGTTATTTGTGTTTCTCTTGAAATAAAACAATATCTTTCAACCCAACCACATTATAGTGCTCAGTAAACTTTGAAGTTCAGTGGACACTCCTCAATGCAACGTAAACTGTGTTCATTAATAATAATAATAATAATAATAATAATAATAATAATAATAATACAGTGTAGGGTGTGGGGAGCTTTATAGGTGAGGAGTAAGTTTTATGGTGGTGAACAGGACGCCAGTGAAGTTGGATGAGAACAGGGGGATTTTTTTTATATTTTTTACTAAGTTACTGTATTTTAACACTTTAATCAATTCTGATTGCTCTGACTAATCTTTGCTGGTATTATTGTTTAGGTAATGCATCATGATGTAAAGTGCATAGGCTACTTCTATATTTGACTTTTATTCTGATTGTTCTTATTAGACATGTTATGATGCATTACAATAAATTAGTGTATGGGGTCAACACTGAAGTGGTATAGTTCTGCTGGAAATTCGTATAGATTGTGCTATACTGTGTTTTTTTTTAATCACTTGGTTAGATTTTTTACGTTACTTTTTTTCAATACCACTTACTATTGAATTACATTTTGATTAAAAAACTAACTTTACTAACAAATAGTATGTGAATACCTATTTTAATCAAACATGCTATGTGTTATTTGTAACAGTAGTATTAAATGTCTTTTTTTTCACCTGTTAAGCACCTGTCCCTTGAGACCACTGTCATTTAGTGAGGTTTTTTAAGGTTTGTACACTTGTTACCATGGTAACAGTCAGTCACAGGAGAGCAGAGCTAGCTCCGTGGAAGAATATGAAAGATGATAAAAATAAGGTTAATATTTCACTAAAGAAGAATAAGTTTATTGGTTGTCATCTCTAAACAGCTCATATTTTCTTTGATTAGATAGTGATTGAAGTATGAAGTTTATATTGTGTATTTTGTGTGTATCCCATGCTAGATTTAAACCAGAGATTAGCATGCTAATGCAACATGAGATTTTTGAAAAGATGTGACACAGTGTCATTTCCACAACAGTCATTTCCATCACTTTGTTTGTTGATGTGATGAAAATGACAATACTGGTGTTAAGAATGCTTTTCATTTGGCTTATATTGAGTTAATATAACTTAGATGATTCCATAAAACTCTCGATCATCTCATACATATTGCGTACACAAGCTACAAGAATAGAATAGATACTTTGTTGTAATACATGTTCTTTTAGGGTGGCACATAACACCAGAGCAGAGAGATCGAGGCATAAATTGAAAGTCTTAAATCAGACCCAGTAAAATACCACTAGTCTCTAAAACAGAGACACAGAAAGACACCTGAATAAAAGAGCAAGGGTAGACAATGGAGAACTTCTCACTGAAACAGACACAAGAAGTTGAAAAGGTTTCAACATTTAAAGGATAGAAAAACATATGGTCAACATTTGATTGCCATGACATAAAGTATTGTACTTCTTTGTGTATGCTGTAGCACACAAAGAGCAGGGAAAGAGAAAGTGTTTACCATCTAAATGTGCATTGAAGTCAATTGTTACAATGTTAAGACTGATGTTACTTTTGTCCTTTTCACTACTGCTTCTTTCTCCTCCTTTTACTAAAAGCTATGTTTAGTACTTGTAATCCATTGTTGTATTGTATACTCTTGGATTGACTCATGTTTGTCTTTTTTTACTTTTTTATGCATAAACTGAAACTGAAACTTTGTTTTAATAATAAAAGTGAACTTTGTTCAGCACTGTTGGTTGTCATGTCATTTTCAACAAGTTCTCTCTTCACCATCATGCAACGTAATTTTTATCAAATCACACATTTCTATATAAAATCTATAAGAATAACAGCAACACTTTTAATATTTTGGTTATGGCAGCAATTCATTCCTGGAATTGCAAAACTCATGTGTGTGGCATGAAAGTACTTCATTGAAGACTTCTATAAAACAGTTTAAAGGTGTTTTTCATCTTAACAATGGAAAAATATTGTCCTTACAATCCTGAAAATAAATACATTGATATAGTCTGGATCATTAATGTGTGAAATTCATGGAATGTTTTGAAAACATGAGTTCTGTAAATAATTTTGTTTGTAAAACATAGTTTGTGGTGTGATGGAAATGATGCTTTCCTCTGAAAATTCGACTAAAATGAGAAAAAAAAAAATCTAAATAATTTCATGACGACAGCGACCAGAATGTGTTTCAGCACATAATGGATAAGCTAAGCATATCGAAATATTACCGAAAATATGTTTATCTAAAAATTTTTAGACACATTTGACCATTGTTGAAGAATGAGGACGTATAGCAATGACGTCAAACGCAAAGCAACGACGTGGTCAATCGACACATCAAGACGATGCTTTGTCAAATGACACATCATTACAGCACTATGTAATGACACATTCAAGGAACATATTTTAGTCACAAATAAAACCCCACATTGTGGTTATAGCCCATATCTCTGCAGCTCCACCACGGCCCCTCCCTCCTGCTGCACTCACCGCACTCTCTGTGATGCATTCACTGACTCTGAACACAGTAGGAATTAAGAACATCTGCATGAACACTTCTTAACAGACATGAACTATTACACGATACACTTTAGTCAAAACATAAACATGTTGCAAATACATATTTTTGAAATGTTTTCTTTTCCTTTTACTAACAAAGACTTCAAATGATCTGTCACACAATAATAACAGAAGCTGAATCTGGACTTATTTTTGTGCAACTCTGAACAAGTGTTTTTCTTTCTGAGTGTAAAGAGCTGTTTTTTTTATTTTTTTTATTTTAGTGTGTAAACAACTGCAAAACATAGTTGCTAATTACTTGTGTGCGTTTCGGATTCGTCTTGACATCATTAACTTCATCAACATTATCAACATCAACTCTGACGATGCATGAATTGTATTTAACTTGATGACCAAAACATTTCAGTGTGACCTTCAAACAAACGTTTTTTGGTTGTGCATGTTCACAATAATGATCTTAACTGTAAATATTGTCACTTATTGAACACCTGTAACATCTCCCACCCTGTAAGTTTTGGGTGAATTGATCTAAAATATCGATATAGATGCCAATGCTGGTATCAGTATCGATCAATGCCTGAGTAACGAGAACGATACTTAAAATTAACCTTATATGGCTGATTTCCTAAATATTGCTGTTTGTATAATAGTTAACCTACACGTTCTGCAGGCTGTTTGATCAAAATGATTCATTTAATGCTGGAATAAAATAATTTTTGATATCCATGAACATTCAAGTTACTGTTTTGCAGCAGATAATTTAAAAAATAAACAAAAGTACCTAAATTAAATCACTAGTTTCATTCATGACAAGAAGCACTGAGATGAGATTGATACTTACAAATGACATAATGTCGCTGACTTCCTAAATATCATATTTGCATTATAGTTAAACTACATGTTTTGCAAGCTGTTTGGTCATAATGTATTTAATTCTAGGCTAGAATATGACTAATGTATGGCCATGAACATTCAAACTGCTGTTCTGCAGGAAAGAAAAAGAGAAAATAATGATAAATGCACATTAATTTTCTTGTTGAGAAGCTGATTATGTATCTTAATCCATGAACATTATTATTTGTATTGGTGATTTTTATGTTATTCCTAACCAATTATGACATGTCTTTCCTTCGTTGAAGTATCAGTATCGGTATAGATATTGGCAATACTGGCCCTTCATTTACATGATATCAGATCGATATTAAAATTTGCTGCATTACACAGCTCTACTGCGCAGGAATTTCAGCTCTGTCATGGAGGTGTGTGGCTCTTAAAAGAGCCTTTGTGTTGTTGTCAGTCTTATATGGGGTCGTTTACTTCTTGGCGGCCTTCTCGGTCTTCTTGGGCAGCAGCACAGCCTGGATGTTGGGCAGCACTCCGCCCTGAGCGATGGTCACTCCACCCAGCAGCTTGTTCAGCTCCTCGTCGTTGCGCACAGCCAGCTGAAGGTGACGGGGGATGATACGGGTCTTCTTGTTGTCACGGGCAGCATTTCCAGCCAATTCTAGGATCTCAGCGGTCAGGTACTCCAGCACAGCCGCCATGTAGACGGGGGCACCGGCACCAACACGCTGGGCATAGTTCCCTTTGCGCAGCAGCCTGTGGACGCGACCCACCGGGAACTGGAGCCCGGCACGAGAGGAGCGGGACTTTGCCTTCGCTCTGGCTTTGCCGGTTTTGCCTCTTCCACTCATGTTTGGATGCTCTTTCTTGAATCTGGACTCAGAGAAATACTGGTATGTTCCGGCCAGAGTCCCTTAATATAAGCGGAGAGTGCGCGCGTTTTCCCCAGCGCACCAACCAGAAAAGAGGCTTCCAGCCCTCCCAGAGAGGGCGGTGAGAGCCCACCTCTGCTTCACACCCTTAACACATTTCTGACCAATAAACAACAGTTGAGGGCTCCTTCTCCCCCCCTGTTCCTCTCCTCTAGGCCGGTGGGTTTGAGCCCAAGTAGCGGCCTATCACCAATCACGAGCCGTTTCACAGCCGCTCCTCCGCTTTAAGAGCAGCGCGGCTCCTTCACTTCTACACTTTCATTGATACTGAGAGCTATCAGACCATGGCAAGAACAAAGCAGACAGCTCGTAAATCCACCGGAGGTAAAGCCCCCAGGAAGCAGCTGGCCACCAAGGCTGCCCGTAAGAGCGCGCCTGCCACCGGCGGCGTCAAGAAGCCTCACCGCTACAGGCCCGGTACAGTGGCTCTGAGGGAGATCCGCCGCTACCAGAAATCCACCGAGCTGCTCATCCGCAAGCTGCCCTTTCAGCGCCTGGTGCGAGAAATCGCTCAGGACTTTAAGACCGACCTGCGCTTCCAGAGCTCAGCTGTCATGGCTCTGCAGGAGGCCAGCGAGGCTTACCTGGTGGGTCTGTTCGAGGACACCAACCTGTGCGCCATTCACGCCAAGAGAGTCACCATCATGCCCAAAGACATCCAGCTGGCCCGCCGCATCCGTGGAGAGAGAGCTTAGACTGACTACAGCTCAAAAAACAACAACACAAAGGCTCTTTTAAGAGCCACTTCAAATAAAACTAAATAGCTAATATCCGTAGAGATTATGGCCATTATGGAGGTTTTATCAGATTCATCGACGCAAAATTTTCGTAGTCACACAAGTATTTTAATCATTATTGTTGTTCATAAGAAAAGACACTACACTGATTTCACTCTCTTGCTGTATTGGTATTCAGTTCAAAGTTCAAAGAGCACGTCATGCACCAACACTTCAAACAGCTTCACAGCTCTGTTAAGCTGAAACAGAACAAAGCTGCCACCCTGTGGATCAGTGGAGCTCCTGCATCAGTTTCACCCCATCATGAAATCATTGACAACCACTGGAGATCAGTGCAATACTCAAATCTAGTATTAAACCAAGAAGAAGTTAATAATAGAGTCAGTATTGTGGATATTGACACTGATATGAATACTTTTAACACAGGTAAGAAGTGTGGCAAAATTAATCAAGACAAAACCACTGAAACTAATGTTTCTGTTCATGACTGAAAGCAAAAAGTATATTTTTGCAACAAAAAATGAATCCTGTTCTTTAACTTTCTCCGTCTTGTTGTAAAAAAGAAAATGTTCATGGATATAAAAAGTTACTATATTTCAGGATTAAATGCATCATATTTGTTAAATATCTTGCATATGCTGGCAGATGAACTTTTACAGAAGCCTCATACTAGTTAGGATACTACAAAATTAATGGTGTTTTTTAAGTGTTGATCTCATCATATAAGAATTAATCAAGACTGATTCAAATGTTGATAGCCATATATTGATGTTTTAGATCAATCCACCTACAGCAGAGTCTATGCTTGTGTCCTCTTTATTATTTTTAAATGAAGTTTTTTTTTTATCTTGGAACAATGTTTAGATTGTGACATCGTGTTGACTGGAGAAGAAGTTGTTTCTCAGATTCAGTGCAATCCTCTTTAAATGTCCAAACACCTGCTTTCTAACTCATCTCACTGACTGAAGACTTTAAGCTCATGTAAAATTTAAGCCAAGAGTCAGACAAACCACTGACTATTTCTGCTTCAGTGTTTGCTGGAGGAGCTGGAACAGCTTCATGATGTTTTTGTGTCTCTTATTGCTCTCACTTCAAGTCTATTTTTCCACAGCGTGATCACAGAGTAAGTCCCCGGGTGTGGAGGAACCGCAACACGTCAGGTTTATACTTGTTTGTTTTCACCAGCATCCTCTTTTGGAAGTGAAGTGATGCTGTCTCTGTCCGAGGTGCTGAATAACATCAGTTCAAACTTGTTCCGTCAGTTACAACCAAATTTTCAGTGATGTTGGATGATGTGTAAAATTTAAACAAACACAGAATGCAATAATTTCCAAAACCTCTTCAACTGATATTCAATTAAATACACCATAAAGAAGAAATTTAATGTTAAAACGGATAATATAAACAACAATATCTTGTCTTTGTGGTGTATTTATTTACATTTTACACAACGCCCCAACTTCATCAGCTACAGAGATGATGTCCACTCTGTAAGAATGTCCTCAAAGTGTCCTAACACCTGCCTTAATGTCATTATGAACATCTGCCAGTGTTCACTGTGTGCTATATCAAATACAAACCTAATTATTGTGGCACAAATTTTTAATATATAAAGCTAAAAGATTGTTACGACTAAAATGAATGAAATTGTAAAATAAAAATAATGCATATGGGGCTGAAAGGGTAGGCCCCTTGAAAGGAGCTGAACCAGCATATCTTCAGCTTAGAATATACTTTCCTTTACTCCACAGCTCTTTTATTTATTCAATGTTTAGTGCTTACTCATAGCTGCTTGTACAGAGAGTGCAGTTTAAACTGGAGTTAACCTTATGTTCTTCTCAAAGATACTTAGATACAGTAATTCTGGTTGTTATGATCGTTCAAAATGGTGAAAGCTGTGCTGCTCATTTGATGACTTATTCGTTTAAGTCTCCACACTATTACATTTGGGAAATTGGAGAATAGGAGAACACAAATTGAATATTGGTACATGTGCCTTTACCCTTACTGAAAGCTATCTTTACACACAGCACACTAAAGCCCACACATCACCAGGGCCTGCACAGAAACACCTCATCTACAGATCAGAGAAATATCAGCTTCTCTTTCTATTTCTTTGTGATAAATTATTTGCAAGGAATGTGATCCCTTTAGAGTGAGTGGGTGGCTCTTAAAAGAGCCTTTGGTTTGTATTGACAGCAGGTCACATTACTTGGAGCTGGTGTACTTGGTCACAGCCTTGGTTCCCTCAGACACAGCGTGCTTGGCCAGCTCACCAGGCAGAAGGAGACGAACAGCAGTCTGGATCTCCCTGGAGGTGATGGTGGAGCGTTTGTTGTAGTGAGCCAGGCGAGAGGCCTCACCGGCAATGCGCTCAAAGATGTCGCTCACAAAGGAGTTCATGATGCCCATGGCCTTAGAGGAGATCCCGGTGTCAGGGTGGACCTGCTTCAGGACCTTGTAGACGTAGATGGCATAGCTCTCCTTCCTGGACTTTCTCCTCTTCTTGCCTCCCTTTGAGGCGGTTTTGGAGACGGCTTTCTTGGAGCCTTTCTTGGGAGCTGACTTTGCTGGTTCAGGCATGGTTCCTGGAAGCAGAAAACAATGAGTAAAGTGAGGTGGGGGCTTCTAAATTTATACACTCTGTATGCAAAGACACTGCGCAGTCTCCCATCGGTGATTCGTTGAGCCTAGTGGTGGTTCCACTGCTCAAGTTCTTGTTGCTACGGCAACCTGTGTGGCTCTCTGCAAACTGGAGGGAGGTGGAGGGGATGTGTACAATGGTAGTGGACATTATTATTTGCTTCTCTGCATTTTCTTAGATTGGTAGGAGCTGTTATGGGTAAACTTTCCACCTCAGTCATTCCAAAACATAAAACATTTTAGGTCAGCAGCTTCTAGATGAGTCTGTTAGAGACACATTCAACACATGAATGTGGTGTTTGCAACTGAATCATTCCCACTGCAGACTTTAGTCAAACAAACTGTTCTGAGAGAGAGTAACCTTTTCAGTCCCTTACATCAGCACATTAAGTCACGCATAAGCTAACACATCTTCTCTTCCTCTTTGCCTCTAACCATCGATGTCTTAACGCCAACTAGTTAACCTATATCAAATGATATACCTTGCACAGTAATGTGGCACATCTTATGAAAATACATGGTTATTTCATTACCATTGGACAGGTTTCTTAGACCTTTTCTGTTATGACACACTACACTGAGTCTACAAATGTCTGTGAGATGGCAATAAAAGGGAAGCAAAAAGCTCTAAAGATTATTCCAGAAAAATGTGTGATGGTACATGGTGTCAATCCTTACACCAGTCAGTAGGACGGTGGACTCAACTCAACTCAAAACTTATTTTTAGAGCAAGTGTAAAACAACCACAGTTGACCAAAGTGCTGTACAGATTAAAAGCAGCACAAATAACTGAATAAACAACATACAAAATGCAGAGTTAAGATCCATAAAACAATTCAAATATGTAGTAAAACAAGACTAAATAAATTGGATCAAAATTGGATTCAAGTTTTTAACTAAAAATTAATCGAAATTGTGCCAGATATCAACTTAGATTTATAAGCTAGGCTGACAAGTTGTGTTACATGATTTAAAAACCTCAACTGATCCTATGGTGGAGATGTGCCAGGGCAGGTTATTCCCAAGCGGCAACCTCTGGTCTGAAAAAATGAGACAACACGGAAGTGCCAAAAAGCTGCTGTTCCTCAAGTGACCACTTGAGGCTGGCTCCGGAAGTACCAGAAGTCACGTACACACCAAGCCAAAAAAAGTCATTTTCAGAGCTGAAATTAGCGTATTTAAAGCCTGGTACAAACTCTGTCTCCCATCTGGAGCGCTAATTTAGCTGATGGCACACACTGTGAGGGGGGTGAATTTTTTTCTAACTCGGCCGTTTGGAAGATATTAGGATCCAGAGCTTGCCCAATCAGAGCCACAGCTCAAATCACGTGACTGACGGGCGTCCAATGGCTGTGAGTTTGGGCACTCGTCACTCGTCCCATCTCCAATATGGCCGCTCCCGCCATTTAGCCTCAAGACGGGGCTGCAGTAACAGACGGGTGACTTCACGGAGACTACGTCCATCTTTTATACAGTCTATGGTTATTCCATAGCTGAGGGCCAGTTTGCTACAAAGGCTTGGTCATCTTTGGTTTTAGCCTTTTGAGGGGACCAGTAAGTTTTTTTCTGGACAAGCTTAGTGTCTTGGTAGGACACTATGATTTATGGGGACTTTGCCATTAAGAGCCTTAAAAACAATCAATAAAGAGTGACAGAGTAACTGTTATTCACTTAGTTACTGGGACAATTCTATGTGCTTGTTCCACAAAGCAGCTTTCATAATTTTTGAGGTCTTCGGCTGTTTGCTCCGAAACACCACACACTGTTTGAGATCTGTTCAAGCCAAACACTCCTTTTCTCTGCAATTGAGAAAATGCATCAAGAACATGGAGATTAAAGACACAAAACTCCCCTGAGACCCCGAGTTTTTCACTGATGACAAGTCCAAGTCGCACTTTAAGGTGTATTCATTACAATCTTTGTTATTCAGTGACCAGTGACTGTCTGATACAAGCTGTTTTCTTATTCTTTGTTGTTATAATGAAATGGCCTTTTTTCATGTTACCACTCGCCATGTTTATTGTTGCTAAAGTGTAGTGGGCATGTACAATTTGAATCTGTTGAAAAGGGATCCTCTATGAGGTTTTCCAGACACGATCCTCACCTTTATGGATCAATTGGTTGATTGGCCAATAATTGCAGTTATGCATTTGTGCATGGTCCTTTAAGGCGAAAAGTGAGTGTATAGTGACTGGATGTGTATACAGCTCTGGTGTAAAGGGGACACGAAACACAGCTTAAAGAAAATGCGTAATGTAGAGGTGGGATAGATTTGAATACAAAATAATCTACCTGCACTTTATTCAAGAAAGATAGACAAATCAGACAAACATTTTTTATACATTCAATTATTACAGTTCAGTCATGTTAGCTGTTCACACCAGTGGTGGGCAGATCATTTTGAAATATCAACATATCGGCACCAAATTTTGGTATCAGTAGTGATCAGTACTAGCGTGATGAGATCGATACTTAAGTTTCAGTTTTCCCTCTGTGTGCTCCTCTAACTTACTTTGCTCATGCACTCTCTGGCCTAAATTTACTGTTTTAAACCGAAGCAAAACTAAGGAAAGGTAAAAGTATAATTTCTTTAAGTTTTGAATTTAAATATGAATCTACATAAAGATATTAATATTAACCAGTGCTTACTAAATTAATGAGACTCATGTGTATAACCCCATTGTTAGTTGTTTGACACTGCTGCCCTTAATCATCAATGTCACAAAAATATCCTCAATCATTTTCATGAATCCTCGATGTTTAATCTATCTGTATATAGATATTAACAATAATTGTAGTTTATATAAATAAACAGATGTACTTTTTTGCAACACAAGAAAAAAAATCCTGGGGCATGATTATTTTATGATTGAAAATAATTTTATTTAACTTTCATTCATGAAAAGAAAAACTGAATTTAGTGATTGTGTGCGATTCTTGATTTATTTCAACAAGCAATTACTTGATACCTGAAAGACGATCAATTTTGCAGTGCATATGAATACAAAAGGATCAATAACAGATCAATAATTATGTGATGAGACTGATACTTAAGTTCTACTTTCACTTGTGCTTAATAAAATGAATTAAACCACCACACAGTAAAGGCATTTACTATTTACAAACAGTCTAATAGGTTCAATCAGTATTGATATTAGATTGATATTGCCAATATTAGCCTGAATCCTGATTTGTACTCAGTATCAGTTTGGTAAGGAAACCAGAGGAATCGGATACCACTATTTTGTGTTGCATCACCAGTAAATAATTATCAGTAGTAGTACTGACAATGGCTGTGCAGGCCCAATAAATCTAGTAATTATTACACACCACTTATATTCCCTTCCACATTGCTTTGCTTTGCTTTGCCCGATGGGGGGGGGGGGGGGGGGGGGGTTGTACACGTACAGGATGGATGCTGCAGAGGAGAATTGCGGACAAATTGTCCTCGTACCAAAGAGTCACAAGAAATACTTGCTCATTTATTGTGTGTGAGCGAGGAAAAGCGCCCTTTAAATTGTTGTGGGCGGCTCTTAAAAGAGCCTTTGGTTTCTTGTTCTTTCAGCAATCTGGGTTTAACCGCCGAATCCGTACAGTGTGCGTCCCTGTCTCTTCAGGGCGTACACCACATCCATGGCGGTCACAGTCTTCCTCTTAGCGTGCTCGGTGTAGGTGACGGCATCACGGATCACGTTCTCCAGAAAAACCTTGAGGACACCGCGGGTCTCCTCGTAGATCAGACCGGAGATTCGCTTCACTCCTCCACGACGAGCCAGACGGCGGATGGCCGGTTTGGTGATGCCCTGGATGTTATCGCGCAGGACTTTGCGGTGACGCTTAGCGCCTCCTTTACCAAGTCCTTTTCCTCCTTTACCTCTTCCACTCATGATTCTTGTCGTTCGGGTTGAACTGATTCACCTCTGCAATGAGAATCACAGGCATTTGAATGTTGTCTGAGGACCTGAAAGAAGACTGAAGCCCTCTTTTTTTTTTTTCCTTCTTCTTCTTCTTCCTTAACTTTCAATGGCGCCTGAAAAACTCCTCTGTGAGTCGGCGCCATCTACTGACATCTGCAGATTCAGAACTGCAAAAGAAAGATTTTCAATCTATCGATCCGTCTTGATTATTGGGCTAAATCACAGCTGATGTTACCTAACGACTCTTAACAAACGTATCTACACAGAGGCAGATCTGCCGGGGGGACATGGGGTGGCAGCTGCCCCCTTAAAACAAAGCCTTGCCACCCAAATTGCTGCCCCAGTTATAGAGATAAACATGAATTCACTGACTGACTGTGATATGAGTTGGAACTATGAAAAATAAATCAAAATTTTCAGGCAGGTAGTCAAAATTTTGGGCCGAAGTTGAACATTTGAGCTTAAAAATCAAATGTCGAGTTTAAAAGCCAAATTCTGATATGAATAGCCAAAGTACGTGGCAAAATGAAATTTTGAGTGAGAAAAGAAAAATCAAGATTTGAGTTTAATAGTCAAAATTATGAGATAAAGGTCAGTAAGTTTGAGATAAAGTCAAGTTCATGGGGCATCAGTTGAAATTTGCCATATCTCAAATTATTGACTTGAATTTTTAAGTGCAAAAATAAATACATACAATGAAAAAAAAAATCTTAACAAAGCCAGTTTATCATTTGATATTTTAACTGGCAGAAATTGGCTTCAATACTTGATTTATGTTACCATTACACAAATGTTATACTTCAAATAGAAAGAGACTGTTTTTACTCAGAACAAAAAAAAAGCTGATACAAAAACATTAATGATACTCAATCAAATAATCATTAAATCAATAACAAACGACAATAATAATGAGAAAATAATTGACTGAAAGTGGAAAATGTTGAAATGAAAGTGATGAAATAGCTGCACAGAACAGTAACAGATTCTTGTGAAAGTATGGGTGAAATTATAGAAAATATGAGAATTGAGTCTATTGATATTTTATATCTTTTTAAATCAGATGAGTTTTTTTTCTTTAAGGAAGTTGTAGTGATGAATAATGTCACAGGTGGGTGTTGTTTGTGTTTGCTTTCACTATATCCCACCTGCTTTAAGGGAAAGTGGTTAGACACACTCAACCCAACCCACGTGAAGCCCTCTACTGCCAGGTTACTGCAACTGCATATGTATTTTTGAAAACCAAAACTCAAAGAGTGAAATGTTCTTCAGTTTTGAGACGTGCTTTAAAAACAACATACAAAATACCCATAGCTCTCACTAGTAGGAACTGAATTCAGTTAATGACTGAGTGAATATCTGCTGTCACTGAGCAGCAGAAATTGAGAAAAGACAATTCCTCAACAAGAAACAGGAAACTTGACGGAAGGATTTTTATCTTCCTCATAATCAATGATTTCTTTTGAACATCTGCCAATATTCTTTTACAAGTTTTGGACATCAGCTCTTTGGTTTGAGTGAGGTGGCTCTTAAAAGAGCCTTTGTGTTGTTTTTTGGGGGTGCAGACAGTCTAAGCTCTTTCTCCACGGATGCGGCGGGCCAGCTGGATGTCTTTGGGCATGATGGTGACTCTCTTGGCGTGGATGGCGCACAGGTTGGTGTCCTCGAACAGACCCACCAGGTAAGCCTCGCTGGCCTCCTGCAGAGCCATGACAGCCGAGCTCTGGAAGCGCAGGTCGGTCTTGAAGTCCTGAGCGATTTCTCGCACCAGGCGCTGAAAGGGCAGCTTGCGGATGAGCAGCTCGGTGGATTTCTGGTAGCGGCGGATCTCCCTCAGAGCCACGGTACCGGGCCTGTAGCGGTGAGGCTTCTTGACGCCGCCGGTGGCAGGTGCGCTTTTACGGGCAGCCTTGGTGGCCAGCTGCTTCCTGGGGGCTTTACCTCCGGTGGATTTACGAGCTGTCTGCTTGGTTCTTGCCATGGTTTGGTATCTCTCGATATCAATGAAAGTGTAAAAGTGAAGGAGCCGCGCTGCTCTTAAAGCGGAGGAGCGGCTGAGAAACGGCTCGTGATTGGTGATAGGCCACTACTTGGGCTCAACCCCACCGGCCGAGGGGAGGAGATGAGGTGGAGGCACTGGGGGAAGTAGAGTGGGGAATGTGAAGCAGAGGTGGGCCCTCACCGCCCTCTCTGGGAGGGCTGGAAGTCTCTTTTCTGGTTGGTGCGTCGAGAAAACGCGCGCGCCTTCCGCTTATATTAGGCTAATTTGCCCCGACCGTATCACAACATATCATAACATATCTTCTCTGAGATCAGACTCAAGAAAGAAAGAGCATCCAAACATGAGTGGAAGAGGCAAAACTGGTGGCAGACCCAAAGCTAAGGCAAAGTCCCGCTCCTCTCGTGCCGGACTCCAGTTCCCGGTGGGTCGCGTCCACAGGCTGCTGCGTAAAGGGAACTATGCTCGGCGTGTTGGTGCCGGTGCCCCCGTCTACATGGCGGCTGTGCTGGAGTACCTGACAGCTGAGATCCTGGAATTGGCTGGAAATGCTGCCCGTGACAACAAGAAGACCCGTATCATCCCCCGTCACCTTCAGCTGGCTGTGCGCAACGACGAGGAGCTGAACAAGCTGCTGGGTGGAGTGACCATCGCTCAGGGCGGAGTGCTGCCCAACATCCAGGCTGTGCTGCTGCCCAAGAAGACCGAGAAGGCCGCCAAGAAGTAGATAACCTGTCCTATCAGACTGATAAACAACACAAAGGCTCTTTTAAGAGCCATTCTCCTCCTACATGACAGAGCTAATGTCCTTTTCAAAGTGGTCAAAAATGCATAGAGGTTAAACTGTAAGGCAAAAGATTCAGTCACATCAGTGCCAGGAGTGCTTAGAAATAATGTCACAGCTTCGGTAAGAGACGTGAAGTCTACCTTTAAAAGCACCAGATCTCACTTTGTTTTGAGTCATGATGAAGGAGACTGGCTCCCTTCAGGTTATCTGACCTTTGACAAGACCTGACTCTTTGAGCCTTTAAAACCAGAAGTGTCTTTTGCCCCACATTTTAAAAGTGGTATGCTATACTGCAAAATTTGATAAAAATTATATATCAAGTAAAAATAGGAACAGTTTTGTTTTTATAGACACCATATATTGAACTGAATCTAAAATAATGCACAAAAACTCCAACCAATGCTGGAGTGTCTGTCATGACATGAGAGTTACAACCAGGAAATTATAGTTTGCCTTAATTTTTCAGCTGATAGATGAACTGTAACATAAACACAATAATATCAGCAGGTTAAAGATGAATTAAAGTGTAGATCTTATGACGCAATTACTGATAAATACTGATACCAACATTTGTGTGTATATATATATAAATAGTGTGTCATAGTGAGGTCATTCCTCACATTTCTGCAGATATTTAAGTAAATATTTTCATGGGACAACACTGACAAAATGACACTTTGACACAATGAAAAGTAGTCCGTGTGCAGCTTATATTACAGTGTAAATTTATTTTTCCCTCAAAATAACTCAAAATATAGCCATTAATAGCTAAACCCCTGGCAACACAAGTGAGTACACCTCTAAGAGACTATGCCCTTAGGTGTCTGAATTGTGCACTGCATGTCATTTTCCCTCCAAAATGTCATGTGACTCATTTGTGTTGCTACAGTACATTTCATTGAGGGAAACATGACCTTCAACATGTACTGTGAAATACTGCGGCAGAGCATGACAAGGCCCAAGTTGTCAAATGTGTATAATTGGTATAAAGATGAACCCCTCTGCATTCAGTGTTATGAAAAGCCTGACAATAACCTCAATGTGTGCACTTTTTGTCTGTTTAAAAAACAGGCTGTCTTTTTGTTTGTGTAATATTTGTGTGTCTTTGCACCTACACACACACACACACACACACACACACACACACACACACACACACACACACACACACACTTCACACATACCTTCAGAGACAGAACATGTCTGTGCTGGTTTTCAAACAGTATATATGTCACAATAACAGGATTCAGAAAGTTCAGATGCCTCAGTGTTGGCAGCCTGACACAGTTTCTTCTTGTGGTGTTTTGTATAAGCCCTGTTTGTGAGAAGATTCTTCTGGTTTTCAACAAAGCTACTGCACTTACAGTCGCATCATTTGCGAATGACTCATCATTGGTCTGAGGGAGATGAGAATTTCAGAGGCCACGTTGCTTCCCCCAGTTTTATCTCACTTGCATTTTGCAGTTTGTTTCAGTTTTATTATTTAGTGTTTTTATTTTTCTATTTTGAATACAACTGTTGAATCACAACTTCATTTAGTGTTTGCTGATGGAGAGATCTATTGATGTATTTATTAAATCTTTTTGCAAACTCTTCTGAAACTGTCACTTGTGTCTCGCAACATTCTCTGCCCTGCTGTTACTCAGAAATTTAACATGGAGACATTCACTTGAACAGGAAATGTAAAGACGTTTTTTTCACACACCACAAGAATGAAGCGGGAAGGATTTAAAAAAAAAAAAAAAAAAACCCTAAACCTCCTGTGCGCAGTCTCCAGTTCGAACAGGAATCCCAGCCAATCCTGTATGAGCTACAGCACAGTTTTATTAACATGGAGGATTTTTTGAAGCTGCACCACAGCCAGAAGGTTTTACTTAAGCTTTGAAACTTTTAAACATTCATTACTGAAACATCTATGCCTGAAACAGTGAAAGTCTCAGGAATGTTGCACAGAAAACTATCTTCAGAGCTGGACTTTAGCCCTTTTCTGGTCATAATCTGGGGGAGGACAGGGGTAGAGGGAGGCAGAGGACTCAGGTTGTAGTACGAAGAGCATCATAGCACCAGAAATAGTAAAATTCCTCCTTCTTTGTGCAGCTTGACTCACATACTTTGCTGATTCAAACACTGCATAGACATGCGGACGTGTCAGAGCTCAGGGGCGTTGGGTTTCTTCCTTCTTCTTTTTCTTTTCTTCTCTTTGTGGAGTTTGTTTTTTCTAGTAGATCAGCACCCTCTGCTGACAAACCTTCTCCCCTGCTGATATTGACTCAAGGATCAGAAAAGAAAAACATGAGCAAAGACAAGCAGGAACAAGTCTGTGGCTTATTCAGAAGAAATAATGTATAGTCTGAAACACATAAACACCAGGAGGATGAAAATAAGACCAGCTCACAGTAGCTTCATGAAATATAATATAATGAATGTTTTAACAGTAATAGTGGCTGATATATATGGAGCTCCCCATTAAACATTACTACCAAATCTTTCTCTATTCCACCACTACTCATCCTGAAAGCCCAACTTCTCGATGACTTAAAGCTTAACTTATTTGTGTTACTTATGTCGTTTCTACTGCTCTAATGCACAGTACTTCCAGTTTATTTTAAGTAAGACACTTATGCTTGTACTTTCTTATATTTCTAACACTTTCTGAATGGGAGTAACTTTATATTGAAAAAGCAATTTTCCCTAAGCGATCAATAAAGTATTCTGATTCTGATTTTGATTATTCATTCTTTCATTCATCTTCTTCTGGAGCCTATCCCAGCTGGTCAGTCAAACATAGGCCTAACTCTGTTTCTACTCCAGCCTAAGGGAAGTGAATTCGATTGTTCTTGTCACGACTGTTAAAATATGCATAATAGAATAATAGAAGCGTGTTTTTACGTTTGTATGTATATATGTATGTGTGCATGTAAGTATATATGTATGTGTGCATGTAAGTATATATGTGTGTGTGTGTGTCTATGAATGTGATTTATTGCAGATATGCAACAGATATGGCCTCCTGCGTTTCCTGACCTGGTTCCTCTGTACTCAGCCACATGTTTCTAAAGCCTTGTTATCTGTGTGTGTGTGTGTGTGTGTGCGCACGTGTGAGTATGAATGGTAGTGGAAGTGTGTTTTTATCAGGGTGGGAGGTGGGGGGGTGTGGATGGGGGGGCTTGGGTGGGAGGTGGGGTGGGGCTTTTTAACATGTAAAGCACTTTGTGCTACAAAATTAATGTATGAAAAGTACTATATAAATAAAGTTTGATTTGATTTGATTCGATACGGGGACACACACCCATTGTCAAGTTGTCTCTTTAATTCACCACACCCATGAATGAATGAATGGGTGGGTGGGTGAGTGAGGGGGGGGTTGGGGTACAAAACATGTTTTGGTTCGTACAGAGGGAGAGTAAGTGGGGGTAGGACATAAAAAGCTATTGCTTCTTCCTGCTCATTTTCAGACATTTTGAATGCTTTATTTAGTACTTGTAAGCAATTGTGGTTTTATGTGCCCTTTAATTGACTGCTTTTTTTTCTAACTATTTTTCTTGGTCTGAAATGAACTGAAACTGCGATCAAAAATGATGTAATGATGTTCGATACCACTGATTTCCTTATCCATCCAATACTGAGTAAAATTCAGGCTGGTATCGCTGATACCGGTCAGTTAGAATTATGAACTCTGTAGTAACCCCACCTGAATAAATCTAGGAGCTAAAACATTTGCATACATGACTCTTGTTTATACTCTGTCGTTGTGTTTTCACACTGAATGACTGACTGAGCATGCTGCTGTGATTACATGTTATGAACTTATCCAGGCAGGAGAAAAAGTAGTTCCCACAAGCCATGTATTGTTCAAACGAGCACTCAATAGTTTTGTTTCTTCCCTGTGTGTTTCTATGAATTTTCAACATTATTTCAAACAAAAAAAAGTATCAAAAGTACCAATATTTTGATTTGAGGATCGATATAGGAGCACAAAGATCTGGTATTTGTAGTATCGGTATTTCAATATCCATCTGCACATCACTAATCGAAAGCCCTACCAGCTTCTACAAAGAAAATAAATACATTTACAAACCTAAACTGTGCTACCATGCTGCCCACTTCCACTTTAAAGCTCTCAAAAGTAAAAGCCTCATAACGGCACAACAACACGCAGGAATCAAAACACATCAGTCCAAAAGACACCGTCAAAGTAAAACCAACAACAAGAGCAAACTATTAAAGTCATTTGGAACAGGACACTTTAAGAATGACAACAAACAGGTGTGATGTGCATGAAATAAATGTTCCACAATATTCAGAAAGCTGAACAAAATGAGTTTTCTTTGTGTTTCCTTCAGCAGTTTATGTACCTCAATAATACAAAAGTACGAATGAATTTATGTCATAAAGTAAGTAATTTTCAAACTTTTTAATCAAATATCAAGTTCTAACTTCTAAGAGAGCTGCTGTAACTCTGTCACCGTGCAAAATACTTCCAAAAGTGTCACATGTTTAATTAATACAACTGAGTTTTCTGTGAACAAAATTAAATCACAAGCAAGCTCTGTGTCCTTATGTTTTTCTTTTACAGCTCATCTCACAAAACCACCCACAGTAGGAACTGAAAACAAGAACATATTATTATAAACTGATCAGACAGTTTAGTGGAAAAGGAGCATATTCATGAATCTAGGAAAAAAGGGAAATGTGCTTAAAGAGGAAAGTTAGTGATGGATGTGGAATAAAAAAGATAAAATAAATATATGAAATTTTAAAAATCAGGGCAGCCAGCAAGAAAAGTGAAAGTGATTCAGAGAGCTGAGTAGGTTAAAAAAGATGAGAGCCATGAGTATGGGGGGGCAGAGGAAACCACTGGAGCGTGTGAGAGAAGAGTGAAGGTGGTACTGGAAGCTGATGGTTACAACAGGGCAGTCATGGGTGGTCAAGCTGTGTGTACGTCTGAGTGTGTATTTGTGTGTGACCCCCTGCTGTGGTCAGTGCTCTGTGACAGGCAGACGCAGGGTTCTTCGCCTCCAAGAGTGAGCTGCTCGAACTGTGCACAGTTGTGCTTTTTTATGGTTGTTGATTGGGTTTTCAGACATTTTTTCCATCTCTCCTGCTGATTCGCTGTGTGCCTCGACCAGTGGAGTTCCTTCCACAGTTAGCGTAGACATTTATCACCTTTTTGTGAGAGCACTTTGAAAACAAAGTTAACAAACAGATAAAAGTCTTTTTTACTCAGTGTATATAAATATACTGTGAGAAAGCTGCTTTGTCAGAGCCTTGTGTCCCTCTTTGACTACTGTAGCTGCTGTGAGAGGATGACATCACCAGAGTAATGTGTTGTTAGGAGGTAAATAATTTTCTGAGAGTTAGAGCTGGGTCAACCTAAAATTAACTGAGTCCTTCCAGCAAAAAAAGGACATAATAATAAAAACATTTCTTAAAAAAGTTCTGAAAGAGAGTCCACATTAAGTCATAAGAAACAACAACAACAACAACAACAACAACAACAACAACAACAATAATAATAATAATAATAATAATAATAATAATAATAATAATAATAATAAATAAATGAATAAATAATAATAATAATAATAATAATAATAATAATAATGACTTCATTTATATAGCATCTTTCATACATAAAATGCAGCCCAAAGTGCTTAACAAAGCAGTTAAAAAGAAACAATACAAAACAAATTCAGACAAAGTGGAGCAGTCAAGAAGTTAAAAGGTTAAAATGAATAAATTAATAAAAATAAAAATGAATTTGATAAATGAAAATGGATGTCGTCAATATTTGAATTCAAGCATGGAAATAATTTTGATCAAAGAGCTTGTAAATGCTGGCAGATTAATCACACGTACAAACAAAAATACATATATTGCAGTAATTAAGAGTTGTTACATTAGTTAGTTCAGGGCACCAGGGGCAAATGCATTACACTGAATGGCGCCTATAAATGTGTTGATCACTGCCAATATGTCATGACAGATGTCATATATCTTTCTCATATACATATTTTTTATATTACATATCTTTTTTGAATAAATCTACACCTGTAGATATCCTTGTTTTATTTATTCATTTATTTATTATATAAAATAACTGATCAGGTCAAACTGGTTCTTTGTGTTAAGTAATGTTGATGTGTGTGAATAAACTAAACTGCATCACACAGCTCACTGTCTATAGAGTCCAATCAGTGTAAAAATATCACATACAAAATGTTCAACATAAGCTTAAATATTTAAAGAAAAAACATTAAGAAGACATCATCATTACTTGTTCTCAGTTACAGCGTTTGCTGCCATCTGCTGGTCGTTCTTAGTTAGTGCCTCTAAAGTGAAACAAACAGGAAGTCAGAGCAGGAAACCTGCATGGAGAGATTTGGTGGTGGTAAGAAACTTTCTGCTGTTTTTCTCAAACATGTGACCAGTGAGATGATGATCACAGCAGTAGTTCTCTCTTTTTAGTCTTCACTGGTTCGTCAGTGTTTCACCTCTTTACACCTGAGGAAGTTTTTAATCAGAATGTTCTTAGACTCATTCAGCTCCACAAACATGAGAGCACAAGTCAAGGTAGTGAGGGTGTTGTCTTTTTCATCATCATCTGTGTCCAGATACTAAATGAGACTCATTCCCTGAAAATCTGTCATTTCATGGATGAAAGTGTCATCTCTCTATTTGCCTGTACGTGACTTTTTAACACTTGGTTCATCAGCATTTCACCATTTGATTTACTTTAGGATCATTCACTGATGTTGTGACTGTGATGTGGTCATGTGTGTGACAGAAAGCTACTTTGATCATCTTGGCTGATTTGTTCTTTTCTTTTATTCCTCACAAGATTTTTTTGTGTTTAATTAACTTACTGAAGCAAAGATTCTCAAAGATTTTTCTTGAGTCTTTTGACAGCAGCTTTCAGGGTGCAGATTTGTTTTTACAATCAGTTCTACCTAGGGTGTCAAACCAGTCAGTCATAGGGTCAACTCAGGTCTGCAGGATGACTTTGCAAAGTGGAACAATCAAAGAGAAGAACAACTTCAGTACAAAAGAGTATTTCAGTAAAACATCGCCGCTGAGGTTGGACACAGTGAGACAACCGTTTTGAATTTCTTAAAACATCCTGAGAGTTATGGAACAAAAGAGCCAAGTAGTGGGAAATTTTTTGACCAGAGCTGAGCCAGAGGATTCAATTGGCTGTCTGTCAAGACACAAAAGTATCTTGACCCAAATTAAGGCCATTACAGGAGCCGACAGCAGCCCAATCACCAACAGACGGTGTCTGAGAGAGCGGTTTTAAGAGTGAAAAACCTCTTTAAAGGCTTCGTCTCCTTCTTCTACATTTCCCATTTGGATTTTGACAGAGAGCAACAATCGTGGGATGTTAAGAAGTGAAAGACAGCTTGATTCTCTGAGGAGAAAAAATTGAACCTTGATGGTCCTGATGGCGTCCAACGTTACTGTCATGACAAAGAGATCTCACTGAGATGTTTTCTAGGCGGCACAGTCGAGGGGGCGCCATCATGATCTGCCTTTTCTTTCAATGGCACAATGGAGCTGACAGTTGGGGCATCAAACATGTGGAGATGTTGCAGGGGGCATCCTTCATGACTGAGGGCCCTGGTCTGTGTGCTAATGAGTGGGTTTTTCAACTGGACAACACTGCAGTTCACAATGTCCGCCTGACAAAGGACTTATTCTTCCAGAGGAATAATCTGACTCTTTTGGAGCATCCTGCTTGTTTCCCTAATCTAAATCACATTGAGAACATTATGGGATGGATGGAGAGGGAAGTTTACAAAAATAGATGTCAGTTCCAGACAGTGGATGCCAAAAATTAAGCATCTTCACCACTTAGAGCAACTTTCCCACTAACCTCCTGGAAACACTCGCATCAGGTATGAACAAACTGATTTTTTTGAAGTGATCAACAAGAACAGTGGAGCGTCTCATTACTGAGTTTTTTTTTTTTTTCAAACGTTTATTTCCTTTCGGTCTGTTTTCTTTGGCTGTGGTCTTGAACTTTTGATTGGCCTACTTCTCTTTAAGTTTTGTTTTCAATAAGTTGCATACTCAATGTTTTCTTTTTTGTTTGTTTATGTACTTTGAAACTCTGCTTAGAACCTTTTAAGGATCCAACATTTCAAAATATAAATGTGTACTGTTTTTCATCTGGTCTTAAAGTTTTAAACTGGAGTGAATGTGCAAATGATAAACTGAGGCCGGGTGGGTTTCACATTATATTTAAAAAAAAGATTAATTAAAGGTGTTAATTTTCAGATTGTTAGTCATTTTCATTACCTAGCCTAAAGTCACCTGATATCAACTTGAAAGACTGACAGAAATTATACAAAAATGTGCGAAAGTTTTAATCAAAATCAGAGTTTTACCACCAGAAATTGGTTTTAGTTAAAAATTGGGATTGTACTGTGTAAAAATTAATATAAACTTTTTTTATGGTACTATTTCAGCTCTGCTTTTTTGTTTTGTTTTTGAGACATTTAATACAAACTTACAAAAACTACCACCAGAGAAACTGATTTTTTTTGTATTTTGCATTTCTGTATTTCAAATTGAATCTTGCAAATGTGTCACTAGATCCAGTATCACCAGCCCAACCCAGGACGTGAACAACTGTTGAGACAAACCAGTACGAACCAGTGTGATTCCAGTCATGGATCACCAGCAGCCCCCACAGTGGAACAGCCCGCCTGTGTGTACTCACGTGGACAAGTGTGTGTAAGTCACATGAAGAAGTTTTTGCTTGTGTGTTAAAATCATGACTGTAAAGACACACACTCACCACCATGAAACCCTCACACACAGTTTTTCTGTGCTAATTGCTCCTTCTCTTGGAAGAGAGGAGATGCTGTTGTGTTCTTCGTTTGGCTGCCATGAATAGTCTGACTTGAGATCTCCTCTCCAGAAACTTGAAGATGTGGTTGTTTGTGCTGTAAGGCCCGCCAGCTTAAGCTCTGTCATAGTTTTAGTAGTTGGAGTCGCAGCATATCACCTGCTTGGCGTAATATTCCAGCCTCATTCACAGACGTGTGAGCACATAAAAGGTTTCAGTCCTGAGCAACACAGTCTCTCTTCTCTTCAAATATGAAGTATGTGAAGTGCTAATACTGGCCAACAGGTGGCACTGCAACTCTTTCTTTTTGGATGTAGAGCTGTCCATGGTTCTGAATTTAAAATTCACAGATGTGCTGTTGGCAGAGGAAGAAGAGAGAAGAGGAAGGATAAATCAAAAGGAATGTAAGCAAGAAAAAAGGATAGGAGGAAAGAGGCTCAAAAGAGTTGATAAGAATAAAAGAGGGATATGATTAATGATGTGATAGGGAGAGGTCAATGCAAGGCACACTACTTTTGGTTACATGTTATACTGTTTTGGGTTTGTGTGAACTTCAGCAAAAATATTTCCAGAATTGTATTTTGAATGTATTTTGCTTGGGGCCACAATCATCAAAATTTGTAAAAACAGTTTCTTATTCACATGAAATCTGTCTTTAATAACTCAAATTGTCTTATAACAAACTATCTTTGAAGAAAGATTCACTAAGTGGAGGTTGATATACAGAGGACATTCCAAAAAGAAAAAAAAAATAGAGAAAGAAAATGCAATTGATTATTTAATCAATTATAATATATATAAAAAATAAAAAAAGGGTTACATTTTGCATGAAAGCTTGCAAACAGAAAACATTAGATCTTTTTTTCACAGTTTTTCATTGCCATAAAACCTTGAGATGACAAAACCAGGATGACAACGATTAATCTAGCAGCAGATACATTTTCCATAATAGTAGTCTAATTTTTTTTGTCTGCTTTTTCCTTAAAAGTATATTCCCATCGCAGTTTGTGCCACTGATTTGGAAGTTGTGGGCTGAAAAGTTTATGAACCACTGTTTTTAATAACCGATGACTAAAAAACCCTTGCACTTGGTCCAAATATTCTAATTTGTTTTTATCTTTTCATACTGAGTGTTGACGTCTAAAAAGGAACATTTACTTATTTGCTGCCAAAACAAATACACTGAAGTTTAAGTGGCATGTACACTTATTTTCTGTGTAAAGCCATGCACCAAAAACAGAGAAACGTAATAAGTATAATGAGATGTTTAAGTTTTATTGGTGTATTTGTCATTTATTTTCCACAGTGTTGTCGAGCAGCAGCTGTGTCAGTTTTCTCTGTTAAAACTTTGTCTGACACGTTTGTTCATACAAAACAGTTCTCGTAGCACCCCGACCTAAAGTACCCTTGTGTATCCTTGACATGGTAAAGATCTTACAAGTCATTCCCACTGATAAACCCTATTATCAAATCGTCCATTCAGATAAGATAAAAATCTCTCTGACAGATGCCGTTGTTGGTAATTACAGCGAAATTGATTGTTTGAGCAGTAGGAAAGGTCGGGGCAGGATGGTCGTCCTGTATTTCTTGTCCTTCATCTGCTCTGTTTCCTCTCAACAGTAGAACAAACCACTGGTGGAATCAAATAAACTGAAGTAGGTAAACTCTGGTTTTCATTCTCTTATTAAAGACTTTGACGTTATTTGTAGTGACGAGTTCTGTTGTCTGACACTGGTCAACTGCCAACATCTGATATTCACATAGTTACATTTGATGATGTCAGCCTCTGCCTGAAATTTTGGTTGCTGTCTCTTTAAGGCTTCCTGCTCCACAAACCCCTTGTCTTCTGATTGGCCAGCGCTTTCAGGGCCCGTTGGGGCACAGACCTTAATGATTGAGGCCCGCTTCTACTGTATCAGAACCAGTTAGGAAATCCTAATGTGATGACCTCATCATTTCCGTCAGTCTCATGAAAATCTTGTGCTATGAGGAGGAAGTAACAGATAAAGTCAGGGATTTAAACAATATATGAATGTTTAGAGGTTAGAAAATCTGCATGTTTAGTCCAAAGATCCAGCAATTTTTTTTTAATCTTTCAATCATTCATCCAACCTTTATGTTTTTTAAACAGACATGTTTCCCTCATTTTTTAAGTTGCTATGACAGACATTATATGAGCAATAATAATACAAAACAGATCAATCAATCAATCACAAAAGCAAAATAATCGCAACCTTAAAAACATTATATACATGTTTAGCATTGTTAGCCTAATAGCATTATGCCATAAATTATTATTTTGTGAGCATCATAGCATGATTTCCAGAGTCAAAGGGTCAATTTCAATGAATTTAATAAGTTAAGAATAATCATATAGGTTATATACACATATGATTATAAATATTAGTGAAAAATAAAATAAATGTGCATATTCTTCTTTTCTAAAACAATTCATAAATTTTACATTTCAGTGGAAAACATACCCCGGCTTTAAGTTTATGCCAGGTAAAAACTAAATGTACAACTGTTACAGCAACAGATATAACATGTTAGCAACTTGTGTTGACCAGATAAGACAATACCATCAGTATCATTATCACCTTTCGTTATGATAAAGTATCTGCTTCATCAGTTTCTGTAGTGTCTGTAAAGTTACCATTTTGGCACCAGCAACATCGCTCTCAGCAAGTTTCAGGGTCAGCCAGCAGTCTAACGAAAGCCCTGAAAGAGTTTTCATATCTCCTTTAATGACACTACACATCAATTTTAATAGCCAATTCTAAACTCCTAACACCACAGCCAGAGAGTTGACCTCCAAGTAACTGTAGGGTTGCCACAGTGACATTGGGTGAATAATGTTACAGTCTCCAGGAAACAATTTGGTCAAAAAGCGTTTGTAATACGGTAAGCACCAGATGCATTATAAGAATAAAAGTGTGTTGCTGTGTAACTGTGGATCATGTGGAGGAGGAAATGGGATTAACATATATAAAGGATTAAAAACTCAGGATTTAACTGCTTTAAGTCCTTTGTATAGCCACTACTGTGTAATTACAAATGCACAAGTTTTTCAGTCCATCCATGATATAATTGATCACACTTTTTTATTTATCTATCTATTTTAGCTGTGAAACCGTCCTCTTTTTCTTTTTTGAAGCATGGAGTACACTCCTTCCCCAATTTAACCTACTTAAACACTTCCCCTGGTATTAAATCATTCTCCTTCAAAGAAAAGCATCTGCTTGACTCATCCATCATCAGCCTTCCCTGCACCACTAAAGAAAACCCCTCCTCTTTTTTCATCTGTAGTTAATTGTTTTCCCACTGTAGCATCAGTTGATACATCATAGAGATAAACCTACATGTCACAGAGGTCACTGATCCAGATATTCATGCAGCACAAAAGTATTTGTGTTTTTTTATGCTAGGCTTGTTGGTGTGATGGGTGTTGCTGTAACAAGAAAAGTGTTTTTGAGGTAAACACGGTGAAGCCATATGCAATCATATGAGAATATTGTGGCAACATCTGCTTGTTTTTTATGTGCTGGCGGCTTTACCAAGTTGCAAGAACTTCTGGTTGGTTACATCCTGTCAGATTTGGTGCACATTATTCCAGTTCCTGACAGAAGCCGACTACCTCATCTTTCCTGATGCTAGACCAGTTTATATTTCAGAAGTTGGCTTTTTGTGTCCTCAAAGTTGAGTTTTTGGACTACCTACCATAGTGGTCCAAGAAAGGGAACAAAAAATCAACCTTTGACAGGGTCGTACTTTCTGCAAGAATGTGATGAATGGAAACGAGACATGCAGAATAAGCACGAGAAAAGGCATGTGGTTTTTAAACTTTTCATCACTGGAGCATGTTCACTTGTGATGTGCAGATTGGTACTGAAATATCTATACGACCGATACCAGATCTTTGTGAATTAGTATCGATTCCCAAATCAAAATATCGATACTTTTGATACTGTTTTTTTATTTGAAGTGATGTTTAAAAAATGAACAGGACCATATTGGAAAGAAACAAACATTTTGAGCTCTCATTTGAATCATACACGGTTGGGAACTGCTTTTTCTTCCACCTGGATAAGTTCATAATGTGTAACCACAGCAGCACACTGCTAAGTCAGTCACTCGGTCTGACAAAACAGAAACGGGGTGTAAACAGAGTCATGTATTTCATTTCCTCCATTCATTCTAGTGGGGTTTCTAGTGAATTGATAATTTAAAGTGAATTACATAGAGAAGTTTTTGATAGATTATTAAGAGCAATTGCAATAAAAAAGCCATGATAAACTTAGAAAAATTCTGGAAAAATGGAAAAAATAACATTTTATCAATATATCCATTATTAGTTATCCAGTCTAATTGGTACAACCAGTATTGGTATTGGATCGGTATTGCCGATACCAGCCTGAAGTTTACTCACTATCGGATCGGTAAGGAAATCAGTGGTATCGAATGTCACTAATGTTAACGAGAGCACTAAACGAGTGTGGAAGAAGTTTGCAATTGTTTACATCATTCACAACATTATTTTTCTCCCATTCATCCTCTTTGCTAAGTGTGGCCACAAGGAATTTTTCATCACAAGGTTTTCATGATGATCTCTGTGAGTGATGAATCATAAAAATGCTGCACTTTTGTTGCACTTTAGACACTAGAAGCTCCAGTTTGTCTGCCACGTAGTCCACGCGTCTCCGTCCTTTAAAAATGGTATTCATAAATAATTTTAAATCACTGAAACAGTGTTTAAATTAACTTGTTTTTTAGCATCCAGGTAATACATGGGATGACACAGAGCTGGCAAGGAAAATTTGGACTTAACCTAGCCTTTTTTGAACTAGGATAAAGTAAAGAGGTGAGACTTTAACCTTGTTAGAGCTGGATATGTGAAAATCACTTGAAATGCAGCAACCACCTCAATCTGGTTTAAAACAAATTAACAAAACTCAAAATGTAATGACTAACTGGCATAAACGTGTTATGTTTTGGGCTCAGCATCTGTTTCATTATCGACCAGTTATTAAATTTTGGGTTTTATAGTGTTTTTATATTATTATTATTATAACATTTCTGGTCATTGCTAAAAATTAAACTCTAACAAGCCTCTTTGCAGGAAGCTGTGGAGTACTGTAAATACATTTTCCCCAAAACCTTCACTCCCCATAAATAGAGAAAGTTAAAAAAAGAGCTTTTTAGACCTAGGCTGTTTTTGCACCTGGGTGAAAACATTTTATTTTTTGTTGTAAAAATCTGCTCTTTTGAATCCATGTGTATGTAGTTTCTGCAGCCATCCTCAAGACATTTCACTCAGTGAACTGCAGTTTTTAGCACGTTCACCTGCACTTCATAGTTTAAACTTTGAAGCTTTGAAGTTGCTGCTCGCTCTTTCCACCGGTTAATTTTGTTTTTCTAAAGATTGTAAATAATGGAATGCAACTCTCCTACAAAAGCTGTCACCGTGTGTGTGAGGTTGTTTTTTCTATTTTTTTTTCCACTCAATTCTAATATAACACGCTTCTGAGAAATGTGCTCTTTTTCCACACTCATTAATTCAAAAACAGGCTAAATGCATGCACCTCTGAAGTCTCATAATTTCTTTGTAGCCTTGCAGAGTGAAAGGAGAGTGAGAGGATCATCTTAGCAGCAGTCTGACACTTTTTTACAGAGATAAAGGGAAAAAAAGGGAGACTTGAGAGGCATCAACTCATGTTTCTCTTCCTCAAACAAGTTCCTAAAGCTTACCTAAGTTTCAGAATAAGGGCACAAAGATTCTCCAAGTGATTGTCAATTCAAGGCCCACACTGTGCAGCCTGATGGTGACAGGTTTACTGTTCTCCATCCAGTCCTAAACCTCCAAACATCCAGGCCTTGCTCTGGAAATGACTCTTTGCTCCTGTCGGCTTGATTTGTAGATACAGATGTGTTGCCACTGAGTGAGCTCTCATGCTTTCAATCCTCCTCGCCTGCTGTTTTTCATGTGCCTCATTTCTCTTACGACGCACAACTAAAACTCAAACAAGCAGATTTCACAATGGCACAGTTCTTATTCCAGGTGTAACGTTAAAGTCAGACACCCTAAAGGCTTTAGTAGAAGGGATGCTGCAGTGTGAAGTTTATTTTGGTGACCAGGTTATGGGACAGACAGCAAAAAGTCTTAATAAGGGTCCTGCAGAAGATGCAGAGGATGGAAAACCAGTTTCTAATATAAACTATACAACAAGTGCACACATCCATAAAACCTAGGAACCCTAAAGGTAAGTGTTGACTCTTTTAAAATAACAAATCTACAGGAAAGTGCAGTACAGCCCTTGGTGTCAAAAAGGCAAAGAAATCAGAGGTGAACTTTCGCCCAATATACCCATTAGCAGACACCGAGGGGAGCCTGGAGGTCGCACGGAGGGCTCTACTCTAAATGTGAAGAGGAGGAAAAACAGAGACCTTGTGAAACTCAAGATGAAAAAAGATTTTTGCCCCCATAAGACACAAAGTTATCCATGATGCATCAGCATCTGAAGATTTTATAGCAAGGTGTCCTGCCCTGTTTGAAGTCTGTGAGGTGAGGGTTATCTTGTGCTAGATTTTCATTTTGTTTGATGAAGGATCTTGATGACACTCATAGATTAATATGAACGGATATTGGTCCTCAGTGTTTTGTCTTTCCTCTAATTGAACTTTTCCTGCTTACTTATGACCTGTTTCTTGATTAATGTGCTGCCTACAAGAGAATCACCACCATTTCACTTCAGGCCAAATTTCTGCAGCTGTATCTGTGCTCTGACAACCTGATGAGGTTGACACATAAGAGGGGAGGATATTGCGCAGTTTGTTGGTTTAAGTTCTCTGATCAATTTTAGTGAGAAAACAAAAGAACAAAAAAATCCTGAATGAGTTTAAATTCCAACTGAAAAGTCCAAAACCCACACTTCCTGTATCTGACTTAAAAAGATGTAATAAACAAATACATTTATTCAAATAGGTGAGATTTGAAACAGTCATTCCATGGAGGTAAAATTGGGAAAATATCATAGAGCCATGAATATAATGCAGATCTTAAAGGGGATTTATGACTCGAGATTTGTCAAGTTTGGGAAAATACCAAGATCAGAACTTTGGACTTATTTAAGGAACAGAAACGAAAACAAGAAACTTTTCAACTTTTAATGTTCTGGAGCAGAATCGCAACATTAAAAGTGACGGTAATCAGTATTTTTTTCTAATTCTTGAAATATCCACCATGTTGACCATGAAGCCCAAAAACATTCACTTCCCGTGTCGTTCCCCTATGCACATGAGCAGTGATCAGGAAATAAAGCATGCAGTCTCCTGTACTCAAGCATAATAATTTAGTGAGGTTAACATAATGTAACTAATCTGGGCATAACATTACAGTTACTAAATGATTTAGGTCATATATTACACAGGCTCAGTGAATTGTTGTGGGAAATAACAGCCCATTTGAAAGTGCTAATGTTACACCTGCCATTTAAAAGTCCTATGGCTGACAAGGAATGTTATTAACCAGTTCAAGAACGTAAATTTTGAGGTGGAACCCAAAAACCAAAACGTTACAACACTTTTTCTTTTCAGAGAAAACCGATAAAGGAAAAAAAAATCTGTCAAGTATTGTCATTTATGTTGAGTTCACATGTTTTAATACACTTTTGTTTTGTTTTCCTGACCCTGTTTTATTTTGTAGGAACATTTCCCTACTTATTTAAAAAAAAAAAAAAACTTCACTTTTGGCCCTGATGTGATTTTCTCACCTTTATGATTAGGGGTGTCTCAATACATCTTTCTCACTTCCGATAAAATACCAATCTTGCCGCCTTGAGTATTGGCTTATACTGATATTAATCTGATACTACATTAGCACGAATAGTGTGATGTTCAGCTCTATTTGTTGGTCTTCAAGGCTTGGGTAGGCCTTGGAGGAATGTTTAAAGTTTAAACATATTAAACTTTCCCAATTCTGTGCCACCACTGAAAACTTGTGCATAAAAAGTTTTGCACTCAGCTGCAACATCTTATGCAGACTTTAATGAAAAATACAGCCACACAGCTGACATCACTTCTGCTCTTGCTACTTTGTTAGCACCTTGGCACTGCACTGTTGTTGTGATTAGGTCGACTCTACATGCTGGATCTGATAGAAGTGCTGGAGATCAATCTAGAATTGACTTCTCGTATCGGAGCGCTTATACTGAAGGTTTTAGATGCAGGCCTATATTACGATATTGTTTTAGTTGTTTTGTTTTTTTTACACCATTTCCCCTTTGTCCTGTGTCTGTTTGTTTTGTTGAGTGAGTTTCTGGAAGTCTGAAACATGTACCCAACTTACTCATTGAAAGTTCTTGTTGTTACCTACTTGCCTCATGTTTTTTTGCTGTGATTTTGTTGATTTTTTTTTCTTTCCACCAGTACTTCACAGTAATTTTCTTTTCAAATCTTGCCTTTTTATCACTCTAATACACAGCTTTTTTTTTTGTTTGAAAACTTATGAGTCCTGCTCCCGAGTCCTTGATTTGGTTTGTGTCAAGCTGGGTTGATTTGTGACATCAAATCATGCAGAGTAACATAAAGAGAGAGCCCAGCTATCATCCTCAAGTGGAAAAATAATGATACTCTTTAACAGCTTCAGATTAGTTCATTTTATTCAAATGCTAACAACAGACAACAAATAAGCATCTTTTTCTGTGTTGTGAACACAATAAATCTCAAAACTGAAAACACCAGGTGGCAAGCCTCTAAAAGAGTAATCAATTCAAATTACAGAATTGTGTGTCCAGTGCATGTTAGAAAACTAAGAGCACACCTTTTCTTTGTTTACAGGAGTTTTCCATCCCCGGGTTTAGAAAAAAAAATATGATTTGTTTTTTGTTCCTTTGGCAAAATGGGGACAAAGAAAATGGATAGAAGACAATCCAGCTGAATTGGTGATGGTTTAGAGTGAGACTGAACAGCAGGTCACCTTCCATTGTTGACTGACTCCTTTAAACCTGAGCCTCAAAGGGGATATATTTGATGGCAACCAATATACTTTTACTTCAGCCATGTCACTCTTGGGACAAAGTGTATGAATGTTGAACATGTTTATACTGTTATGGCGTGATTGCTCATATAAAGATACCTGTTCTCTTTTCACTCTTGGGTATACTTTCTGGTTTTGACTGATTCCTGAACATAAATATTTGAGCACTGTTGAAATTTATAACATTCATTGCACTGTAGAACAAATGTTCGGTTAAGAGCAAACAATAACTGTTTTCCAAAATCAATCCTTATCCTCTGGTGAAAATGAGTTTAAAGTAAAGATGTAAGCCCGACAGTTTCAGTTAAATTAAGGTTCATTTTGGATCAAAGTGTAACAATTGGAAACCTTATAGCAGAAACAATATCCTTAAATAAACAGCTACTCTTTAAACTTCACACTATATTTGTTTCTGTGTTTCTCTTGCAAACAGGCCCTTCCCTTGATGACCATTTAAAAGTGGAATAATCCACAACTTGGGAAAACTATTCCTCTAACACCAGGCCCTGACAAAACTGCCTTAAGTCTGCTTGATCAGAAAACTTCAAGGGACTTCAATTAATACTTGAGGGACCTTTCAGTCTTCTGTATCCAGATGGCTCTGAAGTCATTAACATCCCTGATACACACAAGCACTTTTTACTCCTGTTACACCCCACCGCCCTAAGACGGCCCTATGAGGTTAACAACAGTTCACGTGATCCGGGAACACACAAAAACAAACAGAAAACACATTTTCTCGGGACTTACTAATATTAACACAAATGATTTAAGAAACTGACATAAATTAAAGGCAAAAACACTGCATCCGGGAAAACTATAATATTGTTTCAAATGGTTCACAAAGCCTGACCTAACATAACCCTGTCAAGTAGCCTTAAAGCAACAGGCTCCGTTTCTCAGTGTTCACCCACAGGAGACTCAGTACTAAAAATAAAATAAAACCTCACAGAGAAATCAAAAATCAATGCAGTACAACTCTGGATGGACTTATAAAAAGCAGCAATGATAGTGTGTTGGATACACCAAGGTTAACTCAGGTGCAGCAGTTTTTGACCCATTCACAGGTGAGTTTGAGGCTCTGCTGGAACGAGGATTCTGGGTCTGTTGTGACCATAGACTGTGCACTAAATGGACGTCCAGAGGTTACCGCTTAGTTGTGACCCAGCAGAGATAATGGGATGTGAAAAAAACTGTTTGGTATATTAAAATATTCATGTTTTATTTTTTCAGATTTAACTATGTTGTGAAATGTTAGATGTCATTTTTAATTGCCTTAACAACAACATGCTTACATTCACGCAAATAAACCTTGTTGTATTTGTAATTGGCAGAGATAGGGAGAAAGAGAGATGCCGTTACAGTCACTGATTCACTGTTTCAATATCTATCACGAAAGATGAGAGTGAAGTGGAAATACTGATTCATGCAAAAAGTTAACCTAAAAATATCCGTTATGAATAAAAATGAGATTACAAACCTTTCAGTTTTTGGTGATTGATAGTCCTTATTAGTCATGGACAAACCTGATGAACCTCTTGGTTTAAAACCCGTTTTCTGCTCGCCATTTTCAAAATAAACTACACATTTGCTCACTGTGCAATCTTGTGTGTTCATGTGCATAGTTGGCTCCACTCCCATTGGCCAATTTGAATGGTTGACACCCACATAGAGCTAAGAGTAGACAAACATATGTTTTACTAATTGATGGACAAGTGCTGTCCTCCAATTGAACCACTGGAATGGTTTTGAAAATTGGTCAATCAAGCTGAAAATTAGTATCAAAGCATACTGGAAGATGTGGCTCCCGTTTTTATGATGGTGAATAAAGGTCCTGATCAAAAAACAATACAGGAAAGACAAAATATCTGTTGTTGTTTTTCAAAAGCAGGAAGTTTTTTGTCCTATTTTGCTGCTGAGTTGGTGAATCTTGGTTGAAGAGGGTTGAAAATGGAACCTGGAGAATCTGTGGAGTCGCTGCTTTCAGGGACACACTTTTTCTCTGTTTCCTGTGTGCTTCTAATCCTGTGTTTTGCTACCTGCTGTTTTGATTGCTGGGTGATCTTGGACTCCGTTTGGTGGTCATAATAAATGGTTCACATGAGCTTTTAGTTTAGTTTCCCAGATTTCTGTTAGTCTTGCAAGTGTTGTATCAATGCGTGGCTGCCCTCAATATGTGGCATCAGGGAAGAAGAGGTTAATGTGTTGGAAAGCAAAGAACTTGCTACTTCCCAAAAAAGGGCTAGTGACACCTTGAGGGAAATATGGATTGCCGGTGAAGTTTCCAGCAGCTACAGAAGAGAAAATTAAAAAATCTACAGACACATAACCATTCTCCCCTCTGTAAATCTACATCTACAAATCTCCCTTACGATCTCATACAACCCAACCATCAGTCGTCTTAGTGATGTGTGGGCAAAGCATGCATGTGCAGTCAGTCGGTCTGTTGTTACCACCCTTTGAATCTGTGTAGGCATAAGACAACTCTTTGATTGATTTGCTTTCCAGGACCTTACTGTGTAGGCTGACTGTCCTTAGATCAACTCTGCACTTTTTGACTGGTAGAAACTTGCTACTCTCAATGTTAAAGGATCACTCTGATGCACTTGTTACTACTATGAGAAATAACTCCATTCTTCCATAGAGAGATGCACTTAAAGTGAACTATATGTATGGTGGTCCTGAAGTGCAAATCACAACAGCAAATAAGAAAACACAAAACTCAAAAAGCTAAAATCAAAACAACATTGCTCACATGAATAATTTTGATAAGATGATTGCTTCATTATACAGTCAAGACAGATGGCTGACTAACATGAATCTGGTTCCGTCCGAGGTTTCTGCCCATTAAAGGGAAGTTTTTCCTTGCCACTGAAACTTGCTAAAAGCTGCAGCAAAGTGCTGTACTCATGGTGGGTCAAGATGAGATACGATTCCTTATCCTGTCTTGATGTTGGGTTTCTGTTAATAAAATAAAAAAAATAGAATACTTTTACATTAACAGGTATCAACCTGCTAATGTTTTGTAAAGTGTCTTGAGATAACGCTTTTTATGATTTGGTGCTATATAAAGATTGACTGATTGATTGATTGATTGATTGATCCTACTGTTTTTGCTTTACAACATATGTATATATTTAATTTGTAACAACTACGTTTATTGTTTCTTTAATGTTATAATACACTGTATATTTTTCTTTCCAACTTTCTCTGACTTTTTAAATTATTTTATCATTTCAAAAGCCTCTTGTGGACACGTTTTGTGAATTAGCACCTATGCTAAGATACTCAAACAATGCATCTGGTTTGTCTAATGTTATTGCGATGTCCACATCAAATAACAATAAAATAAATCAGAAAACACAGGAGGAAAGGAACTAGCGCAATGTATGACCCTGATCAAAACCTTGGAGGTTTCTCTTCAAGCTTTTTTCCACAATTTTGGGCAAATCATGGCTCCTATTCCTTTCTGTCTGTTGGTCTGATGGTGCTGTCCTTCAGGTTCAGAGGCCACTCAGCAAGATTTTATGCCACCGGAGAGTACCTACCTTTACCGGTTTGGTTAATGTTGTTGTGTTTTCTGATCTGCCATTGTGATTTGCACTTCAGGGCCACCATACACATATGGGCCATTTAGACACTCTTTCTTTGCCGTGCTTGCTATGAGTAGACCAACATGGCTTCGAACGTTACCACAATGTCAATAATCAAATCATTTACCTTTCTAAATTTGTAAACATTCGTATTAATCTTTTGTTTGGCTGCTGCTCTGCTGCCTCCTTCATCGTCTTTGCACCCTCCTCTCCGCTCCTCTTTGTCTGCCACCAACATTTTGCTGCGTCTAACTTTGCCTCTATCTCATTACAACTCTTCCTCCTGCCTTTCTGCCTGAGAGCCATCTTCCTCTCTCTTCAGACAGAAAGCCAATTGAGGCCGTCTGAACAAACAAGAGTTGTCTCTGATCATTTAAACAGCAATAAATAACACTGAGTGAGGAGAGAAACGATGTGTGGACCCAACTGCTCGATGCACAGCCACACTGAAGATTACACACTTATAAGTATAAACATGCACGCTCTCATTAGTGGATCCCTTTGGTAATTTGTCTGATCGTGTGTTAAAGGAAGATAAGGATAGAAGCAGGGACACGGCCTGCCAGTGATGCATCAGTTTGCCTTGCACTGGCGCCTGGGCTATCGGAGCAGAACAAACTGTTTGCTAATTTGTCCTTTGCAGCTTCACTTCTTAATGCCAGTAGAGCTCAAGTAGAAACTGTTTTTGTGTGTGCTCATGAAACTAAAACTAACAGCAACAGAAAAGAATCATGATGAAGTAATCTTGAGTTGATGCTTTGTTATGATATTTCTGAGACTGCTTAGTAGTCAAAAACTATCAAAACTAATATGACAATACAGGGAACGCAGAAACGAACATAGTCGTAAAATCTATATCACAAATCAGTGAACAAAGAAAAGAGTGTGTATTGTGGTGCCAGAGGATTAAAGAGGGGGTGTTCTGTTTTCCCATATCATAAACAGGGATATAAAATAATATTGCTGGATGTTCAGACTTAACATTCAGATTTTCAAATCTCTACATTGACAAATGGTGGTATGGAAGGACATTTTGCAGTATGCGTTTTGGCCCCCCAAGAGGAAACTCAAGCACATGTTTTGACTCCCAGGAAGGCAGTTTATTATGTTGTAACTAGCAAAAGGGACATTTTGGTCCCTGAAGGGCACTCAAGCACGTTTTGGCCCCAAGAGGACAGTTATTATCTTGTAACCAGCCAAAAAGGACACTGTGTGGTTTGCCAGCCAAAGGGGCACTTCAGCATATGTTTTGACTCCTGAAAGTCACTAAAGCATAATTTGGCCTTGAGAGGGCACTTTAACACATGTTTTGGTTCCCAAAAGGGCATCTCAGTGTGTATTTTGGCGTCCAAGAGGGCACTTTAGCACAAGTCTGGTATCAAGGAGGGCATTTTCACCAGCGTTTTGCTCCCAGGAGAGCACTTTGGCGCATGTTTTGGTGCCCAAGGGGAAACCTCAGAATGAGTTTTGGTCCCTAAAGGGCACTCAAGCATGTTTTGGCCCCGAGAGGACAGTTTAGCACATTTATTGGCTTTCAAGAGGGCACTTCAACATGTTTTTTGACTGCCAGGGGGGCAGTTAGTTGGGTTTTTAATCAGCCAAAGGGGTAGATAAGTGTACTTCAGCACCTAAGCTTGCGTTTTCAACAATTGGGCCCTGCCCCCCTGCCGCCCCCCCTTATCTGTGCACACCACAGGTTGGAGAAACTCCTGAATGAAATGTCACCCTCTAAAAGTAACACAAGATCTTTACAATATTTTGAGGAGATCTTTGTGAGATCTCAGTGACTTCCTACTAAAATAATAAGATCATCATATAAAGATCTCCTAACCAAGCGGCAACTTCTGGTCTGAAAAAATGAGACAACACGGAAGTGCTCAAAAGCTGCTTTTCTTTGAGTGACCACTTGAGGCTGGCTCCGGAAGTACCAGAAGTTACGTGCAAACGAACGCCTTTTTCAGAGCCGAAATTAGTGTATTTTAAGCCTGGTACTTACCATTGACTGTATAAAACATGGACGTAGTCTCCGTGACGTCACCCGTCTGCAACTGCAGCTCTGTTTTGAGGCTAAACGGCGGGCGCGACCATATTGGAAATGGGACGAGTGACGAGTGCCCAAACTCACAGCTATTGGGCGCCCGTTAGTCACGTGATCTGAACTGTGGCTCTGATTGGGTAAGTTCTAGATCCTAATATCTTCCAAACGGCGGAGTTAGAAAAAAATTCACCCCCCTCAGAGTGTGTGCCGTTAGTGAAATTAGCGATCCAAACGGCCATATTGGCCAATTCCAATATGGCCGCGCCCACCGTTTTGCTTCAAAACGGGGCTGCAGTAACAGACGGGTAACATCACTGAGACTACGTCCACATTTCATAGAGCCTAAGCTCCTAACTGGTTCATGACACATTAAAGGTAAGGGCCTCAAGCACCAAGGTCTACTCATAACCCCGCCCCTGACAGGCCTCCAGAGGAACGGTCAACCACAGGGAAGGGTGTTTAATGGAGAGTCTTAAGGAGACAGCAGCTTAAGTAAGCAGTTTCACGAAGAGGAGGTTTTCTAAAAGTAAACCATGTGAAGCTACCAAAGAGTTACGAGAGGGACAGTAAAAAGACAGAAAGGAAGCACATTGCCTCCTTTTTAAAGACACAGGAAAGGACGTGTTTTTTGTTCTGTCAGCCCCGGCATCGACACCTTGGTTTTTCGAAGCCAAGTAGCACAAAAGACAATGAGCTCCATTCTTCTTCTCTCTCTGTCTCTTCGTTTTTTTCTCTTGTTTTCTCTTCTCTGTCGTTCTCCAATTGTCTGTTTGTGTGCCTATCTGACTTACTTGGTGTTTTTCCCCATGATAAATATTTATCCAGGGATGAATCACTGGCAGTTCTATGTGTGGAGTAAAACATACCCCACACACACAGACACACACACACACACACACACACACACACACACACTCTCTCTCTCTCTCTCTCACATATACACACACGCAGGCGCCAGAACCCACTTAAATACTACAGAGCTGGCACTTGTTATAAGCCTCAGCACATCAGGCAAAATCCATTTTTGGGAGTGCCAATTTCATTCTTGGGATGTTAAGCATCTACGCCGTAAGGTTAAAGCATTTCAATGAAAGGCCCATCTCGCTCTGTGGCAGAATTGGATGAAAATGAATGTTATTCCTTCTGTAGAAAGAGCCATCATATTTCATTGGTTCCCACACAGAAGGCTGGCATATGCTGCAATCCTTGGAAAATATTCATGCAATGAGACAATTGGTGCAGAAGTGAGCATAGTTGTGTAATTTGATCGCCCTGTGTCATGTTATTTCAAATATTGACAGTAACATACATCTGTGTTCATATGTTTCACTGCATCGTGAGTGTACTGTTTGTTTTTCCTTGGCGAGGCTTTAATTTGCCGATAGATGTCACACTTTGACAGTGCCAGGAGGTGCAGTGGGTGTGGGGAAGTGGGCGTTTTGTTTAAAATATATATACCAGTTCTGAGCCCTCTGATTATGCTTATGATGTTGTGTGTGACAGGTTGCCTCTGGATGTGCTAGAAAGAGAAAAAAAGAAGCCTCAAACACAGTCAAAGCATGTACAGAGGAGTGACAGATTAAAAACCTTCATGCTTGACCCTCGCAGTGAGGGCTCTGTGATGCTGAGGTTGTTGCGCTTTTAGAGAGAAACAGGAATACAGGAAAAGAAGGAGGGGAAAGTAAAGACAGTCGCACTATGTTGACTATCTGCTCATGAAAAGATGATCTTGAAAATAACATAATCCAAAAACCAAAGACACATCGCTGCCATGTGTTTTTGTACCTTGTGTGTATTCCTATGGTCTTATTCTGGTAAGTAAGGTCCTCCTAGTCATATTTTACTTCATGCAGTTTTCCTTCTTTGTGATTGTGTGCCCCGCCCTAGTTGCTTTATTTAATTGGTGTGCATTTTGTTGCGGGGTTTCCTTCCTTCCTTCTGTGCCCGCTTGTTTTCCAACCTTTCATGTGTCTCTGCAGTTCTTTTGATTTTCTGTCAAACTGTTGGCGTTTTGACTTTTGTGTTTTGTATAATAAATATGTAACATGTCAGGAATTGGATCCTCTCCCTTTGTCAAATAATCAGTTGTGAATAAAGCGCAAAGGACTGGTAAATGGTTGATAAACTAGTGCGTTAATGAGGGTTTGGGTAATAGTCTGCCCCCCATCCATGACTTTTACGAGTCCAAGACCAGGAAGCAAAAATGGTCTAACAGTATGCATGGGGTACATTCAGCTCTAACACAAAGTATCCTAGTAGAGGTTGGGGGTCGTGATACTTTTTTACCCTTTCCTGATCAACATCCAAACCCAGACTCTCTTTGGATAAAGTTAAACCACAACATCAACTCAGTGTGAATAAAATTAACAAGGTCAACATCTGTTCTGAATCAACATTGTATTAGGGAAATCTATTGTCACTGTGGTGGGAAGAGATACAAAGCATTCTTCTTTAACATGTTCTTCTAGTTTTTGTTCTTAGGTGATTGTACATCATTGTTAGCTGTTGTCCTAAAGGCTCTAGTTAAACTGACTCTAACTCCTGGAGCTTAGCTTCTTTAGCTTATATGTAATATCCAAGGTAACAAAGGGTTGGCAAAGGTTATGCTGAATGAGTTCAGCGTAAAAACTGTTGCACCAAACTAATGATTCAAAAAGAAGAAGAAAAACCAGTTAAAGTGGTAATAAGGCTGTTATATTTTTCTTAAATTCTGAGCCAGAAACCTGAACTTCTGTGGGGATTGCAATGAGATGCAGTTTGTCACATTTTCACTGGGACCTGCAATCTATGACTTGTAACTGAAGCTTTTCATTCACCTTCTCAACGATAAAATGATTAATATATCTCCACTCTCCATGGTTTAGACCTTTTTCAAGACTTCCAGGTAACATTTGATCTTCCTGTCTTAAAAAAATCATCAAGAGCCTTCTGCAAAATATACCTGCTTTAGCGACTGTCACTGAATGCTCATTGTTTGTCAGAATGAGTGAGAGGGGTGTGGCTTAGCGATACATCAATTAAACCTGCCATAAACAATAACTCATATACCTCATGGGCTACTACAGCCTGTTAATCAGTTTTCTCCCATGCACATTTCATACTTTCTTTATTCATCGCACAATTTGACTTAACTGCATTTTTATAGTTCTTATTCATTCGAAAAAAAAAAGTTATTTTATTCCTACCTTACGCTAACTGTTTTATTCATTGTATGTAGTGTTTATCAATACATGTTCATTCAGAGAGAGTGCAGTTCAAAACTAGAGTTAAACTCTTTTAATTCTTTTTGAAGAAACTTGGCAAATAAAATTCTGATTTAGATTTAAGTGCGAGGAAGGGTTATTATTACCCAGACTGAAATTGTTCCAGGTGAGATTTTTAAACTGTCATGACTCATCCTATTTTGTTTGTTTGGCTTTCTCAGGTTGGCAATGCTTTTTTTTATAGAGGTTTCAGGGTTTTTTAAGGATTTCAAAAGTTGTCAGCAGATAAAACAGTGAACCAACACCAGAACATGCAACCAAAAATTACCACACTTAAGATTCTAGGATCATGATTTCAAAAAGTTTATATCCATCTTTTTTGAGCAGAAAATGACTTGTTTTTCCTTTAGTGAAGATGTACTAGAATCATGGTGTTCAGAGATGCTTTTTGTCTCAGCAGTGCAGTTTGTGGAAAATTTAACCCTTTGCACATGTTTTGTCAGACCATGTCTTTTTGTCTCGTTTGCTCAGGTTTTTTCATGGAATAAAAGCCACATGATCCTTTGGTGAAACAGGCCCTCTGTCTCCTCTGCAGCCCATCTCTTTAATTCTCTGTCTGCTCATCACGGGGACAGTAAATCCCCTGGTGGTTGGAACACAGAGCCGTGGTGCTCTTTGATCATTCACATGGAACCAACATCCTGACTGCTGCTCTGGATGGAGCTCCGTCTTCTGTCTCCCCTGTAGATGCCGAGGAAGGAGGCCTCAGTTCTCACACACTATTATGTCTCTGACAAGCACACACACACACACACACACACACACACACACACACACACACGCACAACTCAAGCAAGTGTTGTCTGGGTGTTAATAAATTTCCTGAGGAGCAGGAAAACAACTATATACAACAAATAATTTAGCAAAATACAAAATTCACAAGATCCTTTCCTCCTCTCTGAGTCTACTGTATCTTTAACTCATCTTTCTTTATTCCTCTGCCATATACTCTCAGGACTTTTTGAAGCCTCTTTTCCAAAATATGCTGTTTAATTTGGTGATATGAGAAATTATCATCAAAGAAAAAATGTAGACTCATTAAACCGGTATGTCCCATGCCCTTGCAGTGACTTATAACGCGATGAAATGAACATGTCATTTAACATTCACGAGTGCACGGCCTGTTATCAAAGGGAATTGTGTTGTTAGCTTGCTGGGCACGGTGAAATAATGATGATGTCCTTCAAAATGAATGCTTCCTGGGAGTTAAGTTTGGTGTGGATTACGAGGACAATCTCATTGCAAGTTATATTTGCTTTGACTGGATATCAGAGAAAAAAAATACACATTTTTTATGCATTGCAATCAGTTTGGTAGCATAGTGGAGAAACACACAGGGTTTGATCTACTTGAGTTGCATCAGCGGACTAAAAAAATGCAGTGAGCATGTCCTCGGCATCTACAGGGGAGACAGAAGACGGAGCTCCATCCAGAGCAGCAGTCAGGATGTTGGTTCCATGTGAATGATCAAAGAGCACCACGGCTCTGTGTGGTCTATTAAGATTACGTGGTCAGTTACCATAAGAGGTACAAAAGCAGTGTGGATCACCCTATTGAAATGAGGATTTCCGTGTGCTACCAGCCGTCTCCATGGAGAGTTTAGGAGAGCAGAGTGTTTGTAAATGAAAAATAAAGTTTAAAAGCTGTGTTTTGTCCCAAGCATAGGCTATAATAGACAAACATAGTTTCTGTGACGTCACCTATTGGTGTCTGAAGCTGAGTTTTGGAGCACAACATCTGGCCCAGCCATAATGGAAATGCGACAGGTGATTTGTCTCTACACTAGCAACTATTGGGCATCCGTCAGTCATGTGCACTGAGCTGTACCTCTGATTGGGCAAGCTTGCGATCTTATTATCTTCTAAACTAAATCTAAATCTTCTAAACCAGGCTGTAAACATGGTAATTTCTGCTCCATACACCTCTTATTTTTTTATTTTGCTTGGTGTGTTTGTGACCTCCAGTACTACGGAGCCAGCCTCAAGCAGACACTCAACGAACTGCAGATTTTAACACTTTTTCACTGTCTTTCATGGTTCTGAGTGTGTGGGAACTGAATATATGTGGTTGTGTGAAGTAGCATTCAACCCTTGGGTAAGCACACCAGAAAAAAGTAATCTGGTAGACACCGGCACTAACTGTGCTGGTGTGCTGGGATGATCCAGACCCAAGAAAAAGCAGCATTGTAAGTAGTTTTTCCCAAGGGGACATGGCATGGCTCCCTTTTGGTGCCAAATCAGCACTTAGGTCATCCAGCAGCTAAAAAGTGGCATTGCTGGATAGACATACGTCACTACTATTTTTATTTCTGACAGCCATTATATGTTGACACAGCCATGGAAGATTCTCCCTCTCCCTCATCTGTCAGTGGCCCTGACTACAGCCATTTGTGCACAATGCTGTGCCACTTTGCACCTACTTTTCAAATGAGCCAAATATAAATGCATAACAACAACCACAATCTAAAACAGGTTTGATGAATCACATTGCGGATGTTAAACAATGTGTTTGCTGTTTTGCTCATTTGACAGTTGTGATTCCCAGTGCACCCAGTTAGTACATCTGCTTTGCTGCAATCAAGCTTGCACGTTTTTATTCACGCAAACCTTTAGAAATAAGCTCTGATCTTTAAAATGTATATTTCTTTTTGGTGCTTTTGCCTTCTTCTTCTTCTTTTTTTTCCACCAAGCTGCATTTTTCTATGACATACAAAAACAAACAAACAGAAGCCTCTCAAATGTCATTTCATTGTTCTCCCTTATGTGAGTAGCAACTCTTAAATATAAATACTACATCCCTTATGTTGTACTTAATCCAGTGGAAAAGAAGCAATGAACAAAGGATCGAGCAATCCCTCATCTTAAACTATTTTTAATGGCTGCAGTGAAAGGATTCAGCCGAAGAAACAAAACACGAGCACATTCACCCTGACATCATTACAGCATTTATTCATGACAGTGATATTTATTTGGGGATATGAAAATCCATTTGTATTTAACACTTTGTCTCAGTTGTCAGATGAGGGGAAAGAATACAGACATTTAATAAAGGCTTGAATCCCCGTAAATCCCCATGATTTTATTTGACATTTGGTTCAATACCCTCATTATGAAAGCATTTAACATGTGACAAATGCCTTCTCTCTATACACACACCCTAGTTTGTTTCAGAAAAAAAGGGCAGTTAAAGAAATGCCACTGGAAAATACACACAAATGCGCTCGCACACACACACAAACACACACACACCACCCGTCACTCAGTTAATCCTGAGAATTGATGTGCCTCTAAGCCCTTTTTTCCCCTGTACATTATGCCCCAAGGAGAAAGCTTCTGAATGGTGGTGGCTGCATTTCATGAGGGTTTAAGCTCAGGATCAGACTGTAGAGGTAAACACTCACACACACACATGTGCCTGACGCTAAATGAAGCAAATTTAAGGGCACTAATGCACAATTTCAAAGAGGTTAGGAGTTCAAAGGACAGGCATCCCGTCCCACCGACACACATACCTCTCCCCCCATCTGTCACACAGAAACATAAACACTCACCTCTAAGCCAAAGGATGAGACCTGCACAGTGTGTCTCTGCCTCACGCTGGCTTATCCACAGAGCCGAAGAACAGCGGAAGGGATAGAAAGTGGAGATGAAGACATATGACAGAAAAGCTCTGTAAACAAGACCCGCAAGAAGACACTTATTTACAAGCACACGCACACACAAACAGGTCGTTTCTTTCTCTCCTGTCTCTCCTCTCTGCTCAGCCACAGTTAGGTGTGGCACTTTATGTCAGGCGGGCTGTCCTGTGCCATGTTTGTGTGTCTCTCTGTCCTGCGCTCAGCACCGCGGGGGGCGCTTTATGTCAGTTTACTGAGCAGCAGAGACGGTTTTGTGAAGGGCTGACTAGGCCCCTCTGTGGGAGGCTTTGGAGTTTGTCTACAGATGCTGCTAAACCTTTCAGACCTACAGTACCCAAGTTGCACCACTCGCTGTGCTGCAGAAGAAGGTGTTGCTGTTGTCTATCGCACCATCAGCACTTTGTCGAGCCGATTCAAAGAAAATCCTGTTTATTGTTGGATATTCTCCCTAATGTGGCACAAAAACTAACATTAAGTGAAGCACAGAAGAAAATGCTTGCATAGCAAAGTATTGTTTTCAATTAATGATGCAATGCTAATAACTGCTCCAACAGAGTATGTCCGCAATGGGCTTTGGGAGCATGCATTTAATGAAAACAAATACTGAATTAACTATTTATGATGTGGAGATACCATTTGTGAAATAAACATACATGACAATGTTAAACACCTGAGCCTGAAAATGCCTGCCTGGACTATTTTGCTTATTTGGGCGATAAAACGGTCAAAAAATGTCCTAAGACGAGCCCCTAGGCCTTTTATCTCTGGAATTCCTTGAACTTTCAATATCTGGAAGTTATTTCCAATTTGCAGCAAGTTGTATAAGAGTATACAGTTTCAAATGTGTTGGCACTGACACATCCATTGTTAAAGAGTTAAATACCACATTCATCTTTCACTTCTTCCAAACTCAAAGAAAACATTTCCTTTGTACTTTGCATTTTAATTTTTCTTCCTTAATTTTACAGCCAATAAAAGACTGTTTGAATCCCTAGGAGCACTTCCAACAGCAGCGTAAATAGGGTGAGAGGAGCCAAGGCCACACAACCTTTCAGTTGTTACCATGATAAATGTGCCTTTTGATTTATTGTTGCTCTAAAAGAAAAGTACCTCGTCCAGGCCAGGGACCCAAATCAGCCTTTACCGGTCATTCTTCAAAGAAATAAATCTAGATGAGCAAATGTTTGATTGCACAAGTTCAAAATAAATCCTTGACATTCCCGACAGAAACATTTTATTATTATAATAAACCTATTTTTTGTAAAATTTTTGGTTCCACCAGTGAGCGGCCATCCACTGATCTAACAGCCTGAATATTTGAGTAAGCAATGAGAGGAAATCATAAGTGTCTCACTATTGTTTTGCCAACTGCCAACCACAATTGAGATGCTGTGCTGGCTGAGCACATCATCATTGACAGCTAGTTGGAGGGTGTGCACCATCTTGCCAAAACTGGCCAGACTGCTGTTCATCAGGTTTATTTTTAGAAATGTATTTCTGGAATCTCCCATAACAGTGTGAACTTTTTTCCAATGTCTCTGAGGTGGCAGAAGCAGAGCAGGAGCCTGGGAACTCCTGGGAAAGTACTTATAAAGTCCATTGTGCTACAAGACTCTAAACTCCCTGTTGATTCTATTGTTACTCTAATTGCAGGAAGGTAGTTGTTCGTAACTAATTGTGACCACAACATTGTAGATTTAAAGAACACAGATGTCCACATTGCTCAGGTTGAGATGAGATAAGACTTCTTGTCTGGTTTTCATGTAGGGTCTTTGTGAACATTACAACATTGGCAGGTCTAGACCTGTCAATGAATGATTTTAGATCTTGGTGCTACATATTTGGGCAAAGCAGTTCTTTTCAGTGAATCGAATCATTAGAATCAGTTCAGTAAAGTGATTTGTTCAGTACGTTCAGTACGAATGACTGATTCGGAGCTCCAGTTCAGAGCTGTGTTTCTCTTTCTCAGTCCGTCAGTGATTCATTCATGAAATAAACGTTATTTGAGACCATCAGAATTAATTTTAAAACAGAACATTCAAGAGAGACCTAGACAAGTGACAGGAAAGGGAAGTGCAACTGCAGTTCATAAATGAACAAATCTTTCCAAGTAAGTGATTCAATTCATTTCGTTCACCCAGATGATTTGTTCATTTGAACAAATCGTTCACGAACGACACATCACTAATTGATACAAACAAGTGCAGTGTTGTCTGTATGAATGTCAGATCCCCAGTTTCCAGTCCCGCTATATTTTCTGCTTTTTCACAGTGTAATATTCGGTATGTATTCTGCATATTCATGAAGGCTAAATGCTGTCTGCTATTCTGCTCATTTCGCAGACACAATCCCCGGTGCACCTGGTTAGTAAATGAGCTTTGCACGTGTTCTTGTGCACACAAACCTTTTGCAGACCTTGGTGTCAACTCTGGAGCTTTACTTCTGAGAACCAAAACCTTTTTAAAGCCAAAAAAGCAGTGGATCGTGAAAGGCAACGCAAGTAACCACTCTAAAGAACAACAATATGGTTATTCAGTGATTAATATTATTAAATGATGTCCCAATTTTGTTGTAATCTAAATTCAAACATACCAGTTTCCAGGAGTCATGCAGCGCAGCCTCAGAGCCTGGAGAGGAGGAGGACCACAAAGGCTTCGGCTCATTAACCACAGCATTAAACACACATTAATCAGTCAGGAACTGAGTGGAAGATTGAAAAATAAAGGTGATAAATACTGACTTATAAAGAGAACGCTGACTGCACCCAAGTGAGCTCCCAGCTGAGCAAACCTTTCCACAGCTCCGGCTCCAACAACACACACATTAGGCACCACACAAGGACAGGAGAGAGTGTGTTTTAATGCGCCACACATTGGTGAGGAGTTTGTTCTTCTGTTTTTTTGGGAACATCTCTTCTTTATATCATCTCTTTGTAACCTTTTTTGGTCCATCCAATAAAAGTCTGATGAGCCTTAGTCTATTAAAATTCCAACCAGATATCCTTCCTCTTGAATGTCACTGGAAAATGTTTTTCAACAGCAAGTCTTTCTTAAACTGCTGACATTTTACTAGACCATGAAAACAAATCACACCCCGTGCCTGTGCAACAGGAGATATTCTTTGCCCAATATATAAAAAAATAATAATAATAATAAGAAACAAAACAAAGAAGCTCTCTCCTCCTGATCAGTACTTTGAAAATAGAGATACACATCAGCCAATGTCATTGGTGCACTGTTGAAGGGTAGAGCCATTGATTAAATCTTTGGAAAAATTGTGAAGATGGATCAAAAACTGTGAGGCCATGAGGACGGTGGAAGTGGTTGAGTTTGTTTGGCACTGTGATGTAGATGAATGCATGAAAATGATTGCCCCCCTCTTCTTTTTTATTGCTAAATGTCACTCTCTATTGGCAGAAGTCTTCTGTGGTATAATATGGTGTAATATAGGATTTGCCAGCTGAGGGCACTCGTGACCTTACGCATCAGCTGATGCCCTTCAGAAGAAGTCAAGTCAGTGCACATTGAACTGTTCAAATGATATATGCTAACTACTGAGAGATGCACATAACAGCTACAAAAGCATGAGTTTCTGACCAGAACCAGTGTTAAACAGAGTAAATATGTCATGTCAGGAGATGCTTGTGTAGACGGAAATGCTGAGTTAAATGTAGAGTTAAGCTAAGCTAAGCTAGGCTAAGCTAAGCTAAGAGCAGAAGAGTGGTCCTATGCCAGTTCTGATCCAGTTGCTGGTCCTTGATAGAATAAAACACTGTAACTATGGTGATTTTGTCAATTCATAAAGATTGTACTTGTGGATAAAACTATAAATATAAGGACAGTGATGTTATCGGTTATACTTCAGTACTGCTTTACTATGCTTTATAGTATAGTCACATTGGGTACGCTCCTGTTAACCTATTGTTTGCTGTTTTTGCAGTTCCTGCAAAAGTAAATATGTTGCATGTGAGATGAATTGAGCAAATTTTTTACAGTGTAACATATGCTGGAAACTTTTTGCAATTTTTTAAATCTATTCCTTTGCATATAGTTATCATTAGCCATAGCTAGCTTTCCCACCATTCGTTCAAGTTGGATCTTAAAGATGGGACGTTCTGCTTTCAAACCTCTACATATTCATACGTTGTAGAAATTCTAGAATCTGTCATTAAATAGCGTGAAATCTTTAGGAGACTTGCTGAAACCAGGACATTGCATAAGGATCCTCTAACTGCTCCTTGACACGTTACGGGGCAAGCCCTAAATACTAAGCTCTGCACCTGGCAAGCAACCAGAGGGCCAGCCAATCAGAGAGATGGGGGTTTGTGGATCAGAGAGCTTTAGACAAAACAAACCTTAGACAGAGGCTGTTATCAAGGTTTTCTGAAACACCAGTATGAGGAAAAAATAGGGATTTCTTGGTGTAAATCATGCAAATGTATTACAAATGTACCAGAGGGGCATAATACAGTCTGAAAAAATAGCACAATACCCCTCTTTAATGATTTCCCAAGTGAAAAGTTTGTTCTTGGATGTTTATGGGTTTAGACGCCGGCATAGGATTCAGAAACACCTTGGTCTCACTTCACCTGACGACATCATTAATTGCACAACTGAGTCATTTTCCTGTTGCTCTAAGTGGAGCCATAGGGAATATGGATTATATACATGCATCTTGGTCAATTTCAGGCATTACTGAAGAAAAGGAGACCCTGGAATAGATCGGGGACATGCTAAAGGGATTAGACGTCCCAGTGGTCCCCATGTACTTGAGCACACTAAAGAGGAAAAGAGAGTTGAAAGCTTGTAAAGGAACAGGATATTAAGGGCTGCTTAATTCACTGACGGTTTTTCAACCTATTAGGCCGGGCATACGTGGTGTGTATTGAGACAGATTCTGGCCCAGTTTTTCAGTCTCACGGCTGCCGGAGCAGTCAAGGGACTCAAAAATGTAATCTTTATCCTAAAACATTTTTCATGGTGTGCACAGGAGGTCACAAGAGTCCATCATCATCTGCTACAGACTGTTGGATTAATTTTGTACATTTTGGTTGGCTAACCACACTTCCTGGTCAGTGGTAGTTACAAGCTCAGAGAAGTGGACAGCTGAAATACACAGAGAGACACACTGATAGAAGACAAGTTCGAAGGGGTAGATTGGATCAGAAGTTCAAGGTTTATGAAGAAAGTGTGACATGAACAACATATATAGGGCAATGCAACCAAGTGAGAGTTACACCTATCACCTTGGAGTGAGAGAATAAAGCAGACACATATCCTCTGGTGTTAGTGTGTCTCCAGAGATTAGCTTCTGATTATGGATCCACCTGTGTGAACAATTCCTCCAATGTTTTTCGTCGTAATGGTGTAAAAACAAGCTGGACTGTCTGACAAAAACAAAACAGAGGAGAGTTGGGAGAGTGATTGAGCACAAGCTAAAGGGTAAAACACCAGCTCAGCTGTTTATGGTAATGTACATTTCAACCCACTTGCAGTTGTTATACTGCAGTGATCTGTTCAAACTCAAGAGACTATCAGTAACGTGAAAAGCCAGGTTATGTTTGCTCTGCTTGGTAGATGAGCACTGGTAGGACATAACCAGGATTCACTAACGTCACAGACATGTCTCAGCACCGGGCTGTGAGTAGTGCTAAAGGTAGCCAGCTACTTAACTACGATACAAACTGAGTTCACAGATTTTACTTGTTGTCACATTTCAAACAACAGGGCTATGCAACCATTAATGAATATGTTACCTCATTGTGTTGAGCCTATAAAAAAGTGTCTTGAATGAAGAAAAGTAGTGTTCAAATGAAGATCTACTCTCTTTTCTCTTTTTTTCAAAGACAAACAAAAACTGAAAATGCCTTGGTTCATTACAACAGTGGGATGCAAAGGCCTATGAGAAGCAGAGTCTCAATCACCAGCTTTTTTGGAAAGTCCTCACAGCCTCTAACTCAACTTACTTTTATCTTTACCTTTTTTTGATCTTGCTAAAGTTTTCTCAGAGTCTTCACATTCGGCTGAGAGTCACCAGTTAGCGCAGTCACCTATAATTAAGTTGACTCCATGTTACAGTAATGGTTCCATCAATTGACCCTCGGGCAACCAGACATTTTTTTGCTACTTACAGTTTAAATTCAGAGCAAAAGAACGCTAACTTGTCTGAATAAATGATGCTAAATGCCTTTCTGTTGCCAAAATGCTTGTGCATCTTTATAAGATCTCGCAAAAGTTTTGTGGGGTCAGGCAAAAAATCTTGCAATATATATATTTTCCCTCCCTGTCCTCTTAGAGGCTCAGGACATACACACTGACAGTATGGAAAAATGGCGTGCACTTTGATTTCTCAGCTGAGCCAGTCAAAATGTTGCGAGTGAAACACTGGATGCCTCTCACCTTCAATGGCTGCCAGTGTGTAATTCAGTTTTAAATCAGATGGACATTGTGTTTTCAGCCTCTTTCATCGTATACTTTTCTTTTCTATTATCTCTTGGTTCTCACTTCCTGTTTTAAACCCATGTTAATCCATTATGTAACATGCTACAAGTCTTTTAAAACTCACACCCATAATCCTAATCCCAGGTTAAAAAATCATTTAATTCAGTGTTCAGATTTAATCCTCCTCTCCTGAGGGAGTCAAACAAGACAGAGTCAAGAAAAATGTAATAATTGAAATCTCACTTAACAAACTGCATGTGTTTTCTCATTCACCGGATAGTTTCTCACGGCTTTTCTTTCTGTTTTCCTACGTCTCTTTACTTCGGCCCCACAGGAAGTTTCCCATTGGGAAATATTCTAAGATGTAATTATGCAGTCTGCCTTTCATAATTTGAACATTTACACTCCATGGATGCATCTCTCATCTCAATCAACAAACATAAACAAATCAATTAAGACAGGATATCAACCATGTTTACTTAGCTACTTGACAGCAAACTTTGCTTGAGCAGTAAGAGAGCGCTTCTCTGTCTTTGCTTTGTTTTTGAGAGAAATATACAAAGACAAACTTGGGCATGCAAAAACACACATCTTTGAAAACATGCTAGATTGTGCAGTTTTTTTTTCAATCTCAACACACACGCACGCACACATTCAGGCTAAAAAAGACACACTTGTGTTACCACTAATTGCATCAGTTCCATCAAGCCATTCTCAGCGAGCCACAAACACAAATCAAATCATCGCTTCACATCTCCGTGTCCCCTGCCACAGATACTCCAATTAGACCATGATTGAGGGACTAGATTAATACACACACACACATAAACAGAAGTCATAGCTGAAACAGTTTGAGGGTGTTTGCCATGGCACAACTTTTAGAAGTTTTAGATTTTTGGTATTGTGATCAGATATAAATTGTGTGTATTTGAGCAGCAGGAGATAAGGGAGCCGAGTCAGAGATAGTTGAAGGGAGGGGAGGTGGGGGTGAAGGAGGCCTTGAGAATGCACTGATGGATGTTGTTGTCTGATCCACACATTTCAGATTTGGCTCATTATGTGACTGTGTCCCTGCAGGCTTTTGCATGCTTTTGCCTTGATATCTTCTATTTTTCAAGTGCATTATCAGATATATATTTG
>RPOG01003550.1:0-53564 GCA_008086565.1 Thalassoma bifasciatum | reverse complement strand
CTCAAGCATAGTTATGGATTCTTGTGTTACAAGACTCGTAAATGTAAAGAAAAACAGTTGGGAAGAGAAGATATACTTATACAGTTGACATATAGACACATAACACAAAAGGCAGTTATTTTGCAGAATTTATCACATTTGTTCACGTGCAAATGGATTCCTGTGCAACTCTGCAAATTTATCTTGCAGTGTCTGTTTGCTTGTTTCTGTGTGTGTGTGTACTTTTTCAGTAAGATCAGCAAATTAACACGGCTGTTCAACGATGCCTCAGATAGAAGTAAAACCTTCCTGTGGTTAGCAGCATCTCTCTGTCTCTCTCCATCATTTTGTTCATTGCCTCTCTCACCATTGAATTCTGTTTCTGCCCCGTTCCTGTTCTTTTTTTCCTCCTGCCTCTCCTTCTCCTTGGCACGCTGCCTCCCGCTGAGTCAGTATCTGTCAATCAACACGCCACCAGTGTTCAACACCGCCAAAAACAACAACAGGCTTAGGCTGGGGTTTTTCCTCCTCCAGTGGAGATAGATGGAAAACGTCACAGGAACAGAGTCTGCTGGCTGCTTTTTACTGCTCTTTGAAACTGACAGCGACGGATGATGAGGAAGTATTGCTGTTTTGTGGTGTGGTGTCTAGGGGAGTAAGGTAAAAAAAAAAAAAAACTTTTACCAGCACAATTTTCTTTGATCAAGCAAATGATTTGATTTTTGATTTGTCAGAAAGAAAAAGGCATTGATGCCTCAGCAGTAAGCTTGAAGACATATATCACATTACAGAATGTATTACTATTATAATTACTTTGGCAGAACTACAGGTGTTTTTAACCAGGAAAGTTTAAGGTACCTTGGGTAAAACATCTGGGCAAACTAATACCAATGAAGTTGGGACGTTGTGTAAAACATGAATATAAACAGAAAACAATGGTTTGAAAATCCTGGTTAACCTATATTCAATTGAATCAACTACAAATACTAGACATTTATTGTTCAAACTGATAAGTTTTGTTGTATTTTTGGCAAATTTCCACGTTCTGAATTTAATGCCTGCAGTACGTCCCCAAAAAGCTGGGACATCTCTCTCTCTCGCTCTCTAGGTCGTCCTCAGACGAGCCTTCCATTGTTGCTTCCAGTCATCCCGATTTTCCATACACCTGGCCAGTTCCTTGGTGCTCTGGGCTCCTGCATCCTTCTTGAGTATGTCCATGTATGTCAGTGAACAGGTGGAAACATAAGACTGTGAAAGTTGATGAATGGGGAAAAAATTCCAGAGGTGAACAGGTTGATTGGAAACAGGTGAGTGTCATGATTGGGTATAAAAGGAGCATCCCCAAAGGCTCAGTCCTTCACAAACAAAGATGGGGCCAATTCACCACTTTGTCAACAACTGCGTGAGGTGAGTAAATAGTCCAACAGTTTGAGAACAATGTTTCTCATTGTACAACTGCAAACATTTATGGATTTCATCATCTACAGTCCATAATATCATCAAAAGATTCAGAGAATCTGGAGAAATCTCTGCGCGTAAGCAGCAAGGCCCAAAACCAACATTGAATGGCCGTGACCCTTGACCCCTCAGGCGGCGCTGCATTAAAAACCCACATCATTGTGTAAAGGATATTAGTACGTGGGCCCAGGAACACTTCAGAAAACCATTGTCAGTTAACACAGTTCATCACTACATCTACAAGTGACAGTTCAAACTCTACCATGCAAAGACAAAGTCAGACATCAACAACACACACAAACGCCGCCTCTGCCACCGGCTTCTCTGGGTCTGAGCTCATCTGAGATAGAAAGAGGCAAAGTGGAAAAGTCTGCTGTGGTCTGAACAGTCCACATTTCAAACTGTTTTTGGAAATCATGAGTAAAAGGACAATCTGGATTGTTCTCTGCTCAAAGTTCAAAAGCAGCATCTGTGATGGTATGGGGGTGTTTATCAGTTTGAACAATAACTATATTGCATTTAGTGAATTTAATTACATACAGGTTAAGCAGGATTTGCGAATTATTGTATTCTATTTTGATTTAGTTTTACACAAAGTCCCAACTTCATTCAGATTTGGGTTGTATAAAACTAAATAAAGATGCATGCCTGAGGATTTTTTCTGTTTCAAACTCCATATCCACTGACATGTTCAGCTGAAAGTCTCCAGTTTACAGGGTCACTCTTTAATCTGTAACACCGGGAGCTGACAGAGACACATTCATACCATGAGGCTCTAAGATGAACATAGTTTAGGAGTTATTAAACAAAGTCAATCACATCTGGGGGTCTCCTTATTCAATAAAAAAAAAAAAACAGTGGGAGCAAGTTGAGCAGGCAGGACTGTTGGACCCTGGTTTCTCTTTTCAAAAAGTTTTACTCACGTTGTTTGTCGCTGACATGTAACCTGAAATCAACCCTGTAAAATCGCTCAAACCCAGGCCTCCTTTATCGCAGTTACACAACACATCCACGACCACAAAAAACATGTCAGCTCCTATCTCCACTGTCACACACAGCCAACTCTCCTATTGAAAGCCCATTACGAAACAATCGTCGCTCGGGAGACGTCTTCACTTTGCTAAATCAGTGTGTAAATAAAGCTAGTGATGTGGTGACAGCGCTTCAACAGGGGGACGTCATACTTTTCCGTTCCAGCGTGGGAACATTGTGATCTGCAGAAAACGATGGAAAATGAAAGAAAGAGGCAAAGTTGCTCCGAGGAACTCGTGTGTGTATGGGTGTGTGAGTTTTTGTTACGAGATAAGCTGTGTGACTTTGAGAAAAAGGACGAGAAAATAAGCGTTTCTCTCTCCTACTGTGTTGATTCTTAGGGGGGTAGAAGAGCCGTGTGTGTGTGTGTGTTTGTGTGAGTTTGTGTGTGAGATACCTAAGAGAGGAATTGCACAAAAACAGAGAGAGAGAGGGAAGAGGCAGACCGTAACCAAGGGCAGGCAAGCTGTGAAAGTTGTGATGGACGCCTGCTGTATGAGCATCACATGACTGTGTGTGTGTGTGTGTGTGTGAGTGAGAGTGTGTGAGTAAATCTTTCCTGGTGACAGAATCAGCACACAGGCTTTATGACCCAGCTCAGCGAGTCGGCTTCCTCCATCATCACCCCACCCCCACGGCAAAAACATAAACACTGCACACCCCTCAATTTCTCTTACATTTGTATTTTTCGCAGCTTTGTTTCCTTTATTTATTCATTTATTTATCTCCAGTCCAGTTCCAAAAAAAATTTACATGTGCTAATGCTCTCATTTCACTGCCTGCGGTAAAGAACTTATTGTATTTGTGTTCCTGTCTTTATATCTGCCTAAGCTTACCTAAGTCTATAAGAAGTTATCTGAACTATAACTTTCACAAACATCAGCTAGAAACTTCACATTCTTATCTATAACCGCACCAAAACTAATAAAAAATTTACACAGCAGCTTCAAGGCGTTTAAAATGGCACCAGCAACACCTTTTAAGAGTAACTTAGACTAAGTGTCCATGAATAAATAACTACCACCCAAACACTGGCAGCTTTAAAGGGCCATCTTTGTGTCCTGAGGCTCTTTAAAGCTGTTTAGACAAAGGGCATTTAAATGTTATCTCATGGAAAAGATCTGTTTATATGTCATGGTCCTGTTTTCCCCCCATGGCAGAGAGAAATGTGCTGTAACAACAAAACAATAAAGGCCTCAAATTTCCCTCTACAAAACACGACTTCATACTTGTATCTGGATGCTATGAATTCTTAGTCGGCAGGACTTAAAGGAACATTCCCATATTTATCAAGAGCTTCTTTATGCCTCTTTAAACGCCAAACTTTCCAGTTGGCTACCTACTACTGAAATACCTACCTGTGCTACAAACAGGTGACCCTCTGACTTTTATGGTGCACTTAAAGACCAACACAGATATATGAAATGAAAAGCCTTAGATTCTAAATTTAGCTGATTATCTGACTTATAAGACCTGCAAGTGTTTGTTTTTGTTTTTTTTATTAGGGGTTCATGTATTCAGCTTTTGTTTTGTTATTTGATAAAAGTTTGTTTTAAGTTATTTCACATATGCTTAGCTCTTCTCTTCTTTTTCTTACGTTCAATTATTGTTACTCCACTTTTCAAACTCTAACTCAGTGGTTCCTAACCTTTTCCATCTCAGGGCCCACTTTTAAATCTCAAAAATGTTTGAGGCCCACCTCCAACCCAATAAGTACGGCAACTTTATAATGCCTTTTTAGAACACCATTTGTAACAATAACCCAAAATGTGACAATGGCCCAAAATATAATGAAAAATATAATAAACCCAACATGTGAGAGCTGGTCAATAATATAACAGATGCTAAGCCAAAAATGCTATATCTTTTTGCCCAAAATACAACAATTTATTCCACTTTGGGTCAGTTATTACATCTTTGGTTTTACTGCATTATTTTTGTTACATTTGGGGCTCAGCACTTTTGTTACATTTTCTTCCTAAAGGACTTTTTATTCATATGTGAATATCTGAACTGTTTTAATGTCCTTTAAAACTTAACTAAGTGCGACATTTTAAATGTTATTCTGTATATTTGTATCTTCATATAATTACACTCCAATAAAATCATACTTTATTGGAAATCATTTGGCGGCCCACTTTCAATACCGTCACGGCCCACCAGGGGGACACGGCCCACAGGTTGGGAATCGCTGCTCTAACTACCACTGGGATCCTAATACTAAAGAATTGAGTGGTGTGCACATGGGATGTTCAAGTGCACTCTTTGGACCCAAAATTGTTCTTAACTGCCTTCTTGGGAGCCAAAACGATTGCTAAAGGAAGCCTTCCTGATTGGCCAACCACAAAAATCTGCCATTTTGGCTGGTTACAACATTATAAACTGTGCCAAAACATGCCCAAAAGTGCTCTCTTGTATGTCAAATATTTTCCTTGGAGCCAAACAAATTCCTGAAGTGCTCTCTCAGTTGGCCAAACACACTTATCTGCCCTTTTTGCTGGACAAAGTAAGATACACAGGCCTCTTGGGAGCCAAAACACACGCAAAAGTGCCGTCTTGTTTGCCAATATGTGCTGAAGGAGCCAAACACGTCCCTATTGGTGCCAAACACGTCCCTATTGGTGCCAAACTTGCCTTCAAGTGCCCTGGTTTGTCCTTTTGGCTGGTTAAAACATGATAAACTCCCCTTACAGGAGCCAAAATATGTACTCAAAGATGCCATTTTATATTTCTGAAAACAGTTAAAAGTCATTTGATACAGAAGTCTGATGTCCCAAAGTCATGAGTGTGGCTGTTTTTCCTGAAAAAAAAGGCTGGGATCATGAATGTAGGCTTGACAAAAATCCCTCTTTGTCGCCACATTTCTCAGGGAGCTGTTTCAACATCTGCCTTTGAATATGCAAATGAGTTCGAGCTCTACCTGCATCTTTCAGGAAGTGTTCATGATGACCCGACACAAGGAACGGAGCAACTTGCATGCCAAACTCTTAATCTAGACAATAGATTAACAGTTGATAGAGGCTTAATTTCAAAAAGGAGCTGGTGAAGAGAGGAGAGGATGGAATTCTTTTAATATTAGAGGGTGTTGAAGACGCGCTGGGGAACCATATTTTCTTTAGTAATCCATGTAAAAGTGTTTTTTGCGTAATATGACACCCTTAAGTGCCCTAAAGGGAATCAAAACATGCACTGTATGTGCCTTTTTTTGTCTCCACCTCCAATTGTCAGTACACGCCACTGTTTACAATCATGGACAAAATACACAACTATAAACAGTTTCTAATTTAACCCTCTGATACATAAATTGTGAAAGTCAGTGTCAGGATTTTTCTCTTGAGTGTTTTTATTTGTCTTAAAGCATGAAAAAAAAGTTTTTTGTGTTTTTCTTTAATATTTGTACTGAGCATTCCACTTAAAACAGTGTGAACTTGATGTAAATATGGCTTATTTTTTTGTTTGACTTCTTATCTTTTTTTTGGTAATTTCATGAATAATCTTTTTTGATGCTTTGTGAAACATTTTAACTTCCATTCATCCATTTTAACGCTGAAAAATTTACAGTTTATAAGCCTTTTCACCCTCAAATGTTTGTCTATAACTTTTTTTAAAAATACATATATGTTTGGAAAAAAAATTTAACAATTTTTTCAGGCCCTAAGAAGAATAAAAATATCCTGACACAGACTAATATGAATTTCCACCACATGAACCATTGAATTTAGGAGTAAATAACTTTTAAATAGGTGTCCACTGTAGTGACCACTATGCACCACAGGGTTAAAAGGGCATTTCTCAACCCAACTATCAGAGCTCCATGACCCCCACATTGTGAACCGTTGATTTAGAGGATGAAGTTGAAACTGAAGAGAAGAATCCAGGATTTGTCCCTTAGACGTTTCCTAACAGCAATCCCACAGGTTCATATCTAACTGTAAAGCAGAGTTTATGATCATCAAGATGAGTTTTCAAGCTTTGCCATCACAAATTCCCCAGACAGCCTCACACACCTGACATCTCCGTCATTAACACCACCGACCTCCGTCCCCACCTCTGCGGACTGTCGCTATAACTCTCTCTCCTTACGTTTCTGTCTGACTTCCATCCTAATTGAGTTGTGTGTTGTCAGCCCAGCAGCTCCTCTCAAAGCTCCCTTTCATGGCCAGGACCAAAGAGTGGATGTGGGAGTGATGTGTGTGATGTATGTCCAGCAGTCGCTCATGTCCAAGTGCCCCCTCTATGGAGCGATCGTATATCAGCCCTTGAGCCCTGTGCAGCATAATGGAATGAGCTGTGACGGGCTGACAAAGAGGAAAGGATGAAAGAGAGGAAGAAGGGAGAGTGTGGGGAGATCTGAAAATTAATGCCGGGGAAGGCAGATAATTGACAGTGTGCAGCTTTGGGTATTCACGCCTCTTTTTTCATGTCTTTAGTTTCATGCCAGTTGAAAAAAAAAAATGCTTGCGTCTGAAGAAGCGTCACATTCACACTCAAATTCAACCTCACCTTTATCCTCGACACCATCTGTCTGTCTCCACACTTCATCTCCTAATCTTTGAACTCTCCGTGTATCTTCATCTCCTTTAAAAGCACCTATTATCTCTCTCCTCCATCTCCCCGCTCTCCCGTCTATCGTCCTCAGATCTAATTTGAACTTCGAGGCTTTTCATCAAATTTAATGCTACTCCAAATAAAAATTAATGACGAGCACACCTTCGAATCCAAACCACCTAAAACAAACACGGAGGTAATAAAGGTTTCCCAAAACCGGGATCGCTCCCTCGGAAGAGTAATGTTCCAAACTAGATTAAAATACCAATCACTTAAACGCGGCATTAAACGGCACATAAAGCGAAAATTATCAATGAACTCATTTGCAGCATCCAAACCAGGAGTTCTTTATTTCCAAAACACGGACTTTAATGTTGTAAATCTTCATCGGCGGAGAAATAAAATGATCCTGGTTGAAGCGAGCATCAATTTAAGCTGAATGAGAGAGCGAGAGTGTGTTTGTTGATACTTTTGCTTCAATTCGTCCTTTTCGCTCTGGACTACATGAGTAAACCACTGTTATGTGCTTTTAAGGATGATAATCAATGTGTTTTGTTTACAACACACACAAAAACTGAAGAACCTCACATCTAGACCGCACATTGTCTCCTTCAAGGCCTTATGTAGCTGCTTTTTTCTTTACAGTTTGAAAAAAATATGGTGTCTTTGGGTGAAATCAGCCCCTTTTCATGTAATTTAGCCTCACTGCAAAAATGTGCATCAGTCATATAGACCGGTGAACTCCAGAACTTATAATATTCCAGTATTTACAGACTTGTGATGGGAAGTTCAGCTCTTTTTAGGGAGTCAGTTCTTTTGGCCTCGCTCTTTCAGCTCCCAAAAACCTCCTTTTTAAGTGTTATTCATCGATAAGCGCCAAGGGAAACCTGGTTCCCCCTAATAAAATATTACAAAAAGGAAAATAATTTAAATAAGCTTTTTCACTCAATAATATTGATGTTTGTGTTATTTTCTTGTTATCAAAACAATACATCAGTGTATTCCTGCTTTACCTTGCCGTCCCTGGATGGAAAAACTCCATATTAGCATAGTCTCCACCAAGCGACAACCTCCGATATGAAAATATAAGATAATGCGGAAGTGCTATAACGGAAGTACCAGAAGTCATACATACACCAAGCCCAAAAAGCCATTTTCAGAGCCAAAATTGGCATATTTACAGCCTGGTACAAAACCAGTCTACAGTCTGGATTGCTAATTTCACAAATGGCACATCCACTACGAGGGGTGACTTTTTTTCTAACTTGGCTATTTAGAAGATGTTAAGATCGAGAGCTTGCCCAATCAGAGGCACGGATCAGATCACATGACTGACAGAGGCCAAATAGTGGTGAGTTTGGGCACTCGTCCCCTGTCCCAATTCCAACATGGCCGCACTGGCCGCTTGGCTTCAGAACTCAGCTTCAGAAACAGACGAGTGACATCACAGAGAGTACGTCCATGTTTTATACAGTTTTTGGTGTCCACGGGTCCTTGAATTGTCTTGAATTCATGTATCTTAAATCAAGGCCTTAAAATGTCTTAAATGCCTTAAAAATGTTATATGCTGATTTTAATTATATTACTTAAAGGTCTTACATTTATTATTATTATTATTATTATTGCCTGTGGGAGTTTTAAAGAAGGAGATATAGAGAGGCTACTTTCTGACTAGCTGCTGATATAAATTGTTATCTGTATGTTAGCTATCCAGTCTGCAACTATAGATAAGTGCAAATATACCGAGGGTTGGCTGGTTCATGCCTGTTTCCAAATTTGGCTCAAGTCTGTTGCCAAACCCAGACAAGACCAGATGCATTCTGGGAAAAAGAAACTTCAAGCCTGGCACCATGGGGGTTAAAGCTGTGAGAGCCACATGCTATCAGCTGTATTAAAAAGTAAACTTGAATGAGTCTCATAAAGTGACACACATGCCATACTTGGATTGTTATAGTGGGATCCCTCAACCATCTCCTTTATTTACAGTGTTTTGGGATGGGAAGTTCAGCTCTTTTTAGGGAGTCAGTTCTTTTGGCTTCACTCTCTTAGGAGAGCTGACTCTTTCAGTTTTCAGACATAAATTTCATTCAAGGTGGCACAGAAAGGTCTTAAAAAGTCTTAAATTTGACTTGGTGAAACCTGCAGAGACTCTGTTTCCACTGAATCCCACAAACTATCTAAGTTAGAAGGACACGAGTGTTACATACAGACACACTGCATGCTCAAGGAATTTGTTCCTGTGTGTGTGTGTTTATGTGTGGGTCTGTGGGAGCTGAGTTGCTGGTTTTAAAGCCGACATGGGGGTATAGACAGATGGAAAGAAATAAATTAGCTGCAGCAGAGGTCAGAAGGAACAGATTCAGGAATGTGCAAAGTGCTATTTCCTCCAACATATTGATTATCTGGAGGACACGAAACTTGATGTTAGTTATGAAACGGTGCAGAAAAACAGTTCAGAATGCTTCGGATTAACAATATCATTTACAGATCAAAAAGGTCTCAACAGAATCCTGATTAAATTAAAAATGAGTAGTTAAAACATCCTGATATTTTTTTTTCTATATTGCCCCTAATGGAGAAAACTCTGTTAATTCTATTATGTATTCAAACTTGTTGCTGCATATAATCCGCAACCCTCTATTTAAAGGTTTCCAAGACAACATGTCGCTGCTTCTAAAGTCATCAATCGACACCTTTTCCCAGCATGCAGCTCTGACCTGTGCCCGCTGTTACCGCGGTGATATGGCGTATCAATTAGTCCGCTCTCTGATTGGCTTGTTAAAGGACAAATCTAATGAGGCACTCGTAGACGAGAGGGGTGGAAGTGATTTATCGCCGATGCCAATCACCTCGCACCAAAACACAACCTGATAAGAGGTGCTCACAGGTGCCCGAGGACAAACACAAACACACACACACACACACACACACACACACACACACACACACACACAAACACAGAGTCACAGGGCACATTGATTTAACATTTCATTCCCTCAGCGTCGACCCTGAACATGGCTAAGGTGTTGGGTGTCAGCTGTGGGGTCACAGCAGGTGCCCCCCTCTCCAACATGATCTGACCCCTCCAGGTCAACGGATCAGAGGCAATAAAACAACAACAAACGACCTGAAATGCAGGTCTTCAACACAGTCACCTCATTGCCGAATATATAAGAAAACATAATCAGGAGTTTTGTTTCTTCACCTTTATTTAAGGTTTTATAGAGAGAGAAAACTGTTGTAGGACTTTTTTTCAGCCTGGTGAAAATTATTTCTGTAGATTATCATGTCAGATTATTAATCACATCTTTAACAAGATTGAGCATTTTGAGGTAATATAACAGTCCCAATCCCAATGAAGTTGGGACTATGTGTATAACAAATAAAAACAGAATACAGTGATTTGCAAATGCTGTTAGTGCCTTCAATAAAGTTTAATGGTTTTAACACTGAGTATTTTTAGCATATTTAACTGAAAATAGATTAAACAGGCTTTGTAAATCATTGTATTCTGTTTGTATTTACGTTTTACACAACCTCACAACTTCATTAGAATGTGGGTTGTATTAAATTAACTTGAAATGTGTTTCCCTGTAAAACACATAGTGATTAATAAACCTTAATGATTGTCTATATATTTATATTTATCATTGTGATTATGAATTCCCTGTTTCCTACTATATATTTCAATGGAAAGTTTAGCACTTTGAAGACATAACATTTTAAGTTTTATTTCAATATATATGTGTTATTTTAATTTCCAGGCTTTGAAAGGAATATTCAAAAAGTGAATATTGAAATTGGAAATACAAAAACTTGAGGCCTTCCCTAAAAGCTCGAATTTGAGTCAGACAATGCAATTTTTTTTTGGTTTGTTTGTTGTTGTTTTTTTGTTTTTTAATTGGCTATAAATGGTTTTCAGATATTTGTTTCAGGAGTGAAAAAAGGGGAGAAAATTACCTTTTTATTTATTTATTCATTTAATTGTCAGATATTTGTTTCAGAAATGGGAATATGAAAAGTTTCCTTTTTTTTGCGTTATGTTCACATCAATTGTGTGTTGTCTTCTGGTCATTGATGGTGAAGAACTAATTCAATTACAGGGAAGTGGCACTAGAAATGTTCCTTTAGCTCAAGAAACCCAGCATTGATTCACAAGATGAGAAAAACAAGTCTTCATCTTTAAAAAAACTAAGCAAATTGATCATAGAAAATCATGACCTCTAAGGGCTTCCGTAGCAAAATGAAGCACTCTGATTTTACTTTTCTGGATATGTCGTCTTTTTAACTTGCATTTCAGAATTAGCCACAATGAATACAAGATACTGGTACCTTTTTTTCTATTTCTGCACAGTAATTTGTCCCTTCTTGCATACTGTAGAAATGCTTCTACAGCATCTTCCTGCTTCTGGCTTCACTTCATGAGTCAACAACTGCATTAGAAAATAAAAACATGCCTATGAATGAAACTGAATTTCACACCTGCACTGCTGTATCTATAAAGTATAAAGTTTTTGTTGTATTTCTGACTTGAACTTTCTTTTACACCATTTACTTGAACCCTTAATGTTCTTTACGACACTGCCATAAATAGGCTCAGCCACTTCTGTGCCCTTGGTAGCAGTGAATTCTATTCAAAATCCAAACAGAGTATTCAATCCTCTGCACATTTGCACCGTGAGGATCAATGCAGGTCAAGACGGACTATAAACCATTCAAATACTCCTTCGATTTTCCTTTTACGTCCCTCTTCTTTCTTTCAGACTGGCCTCTTAATAATCCATCTCTTTCTTTGACATTAGCAAACAGCAGAAATCCCTCGGCTTCCCTCTGCACTCCTTTTCTTTCTCCACACACACGCATGCAAACACACACACACACACACACAGTGATGCTTGAAGACAAACACACAGTATGAATCCCTCCGCTGCCCACCGGGTATCAGAAAGCCTGGAAAATGCTGATTTCAAAGAAAAGCCGCTGAATCTTTCTGGTTTTAGGCTGCAGAGACTTGTCGGGATTTGGTGAAAATCAAAACAAAATCCAACCTTTGACATGGTTGTGTTTTCTCTCATCCTCCCACTGTGGGAATGCAAGGAATGTGTGTGTGTGTGTGTGGTTGTGTGTTTCAGATACACAAACTCGGTATGCTTGAGGATGTGTATATGCTCCAGAATTTCTTGCATGTTTGAATATAAACATCTCTCCTCGCGTGTCATTAATGCGGGTGTTAAGTCAAAGTTCTGCAGCTCAAATTAGTGTGTGTGAGCGTTGTGGCTGCTAGAACTTGTCTGCTTTTTAATTAAAGTGGTCCCCAGCTGAGTACAAGGAAGATAAACAGCAAGGAGGAAGGAAACACAAGGAGCAAAAATCAGAAAAAAAGATCAGCAAGAGGGCGAAAAGATGCAGCAACCCTGACGGAAAGAAAGATGAAGTAAAGAAGAAGGTACGAGGCAGGTTTGGGAAACGGGTGCAAAGAAAGAATGATGTACGGGTATGAAGACAGAGGAGATAAGACAGGGAAGAAGTCATGTGGAAAGGAGGTGACATAGAGAGAGGACAGGAGAGGAGAGGAGAGAGGAGAGACTACATCAGAGCTAAAGAGCTGGAAGAGAAAACAGAATGGGAAAAGACAAAAAAGGCGCCGGAGCGCTTGAGAAACAGACTACGAGATGAAAGATGAGCACAAACTTCAGCCCCTCCTGCACCGACAGGATACGGAGAGTGTGTGTGAGAATGTGAGAGAGAGAGTGTGTGTGTGTGTGTATGCGACAGCCATGTGATCTAAGGTCTTCAGTGTCACTACACTGCCTGTGCTGTGATAGCAACCCATTCATCATCCCAGCATCTGGTGCCCTTGCCACGAAACACACACATGCATGCACACTCACACACTTTCAAACACACAAATAAAACAAACTTCATCCTGCTCATGTTATCTTTGTCTCCTACCTTTGTGCCCTCAGTCTCTACAAACTCTCCTCTACATTTTATGTGACTTTTTCTGAAGTGATTCTGAACTCCATCAGGTTTAATTAATCCAAACTTTCTCTCCGTCTCAGCTTCCTGCTCTTCATCTTTAACACTTTCAGTGATTTTTCCAGGGGGAACAACAACGACTACGTTTACATGCACACCATATTCAGATTAGGGTCCATATTCTGATTAGGGCAATATTCTAAAAAAAAAAGGTGTTTACATGCTCCACAGAGTGCTGAGCAAACAGAATATTCCTGTTTACATGTTAATCAGCATATTCTGAATAAACCGTAGCAGTAGTAGCAGTAGTGTCATGACAAGACGTCATCCAGAGGCGTTTTTTTGAAAGCGCAGTATTGACATGAGCACCAACTAGTCCAAGATGCTTGTTTATGGGCTATTCTGTAAAATATTTGTATCAGTGGCGGCTGCTGGTCTTTCAAGAAGAGGGAACTCCTTTTCCGGTGAATGTAAAAACTTTAAGATCGCTGATTCGCTCATTTCCCTGCCAATTAAAAAAGGGATTCCTTCTCAGATAGATCATCCAACCATCAGGCAGAAACCGCGTCTGTCTGTGTAAAACACTGTGGAGCTTCGGGGATGAATAAGAAAGAAGTTGTGATGGTTTCCTGGAGGATATTCCGACAAATATGTTTACATGACCTGATATTCAGGTTGATACAGGCATATGCTAGGGGTCTTATTCGGACTTTTAGTAATCGGAAAATGAGCTTAATCAGTTGTGACAGTTGGAATAAGGTGTTTACATGACTCCTACGCAACCAGAATATTGTCTTTATTCTGATTAATACAGGAATACGGTCTGTATTACACCATATTAAAGGGAGCTAGCATTAGAAGTTATCCCATAACCTCAAGAAAACAAGCTTTGATTTCATGAGATGAGAAAAACTTTTTTTTTTCTAAAAAGCTGAGCAAATTGATTTGCAAATGATTTTTATCTCTTCTTTCACTTTTCTGCATAAATATTCTTTAAAAAAATAAAATTCTGCACATCACTTAACTGGTCACTTTTCATTGTTCTTTTCTTTTTGGATTGAGTATCGTCATTCTTTATAAATAGTGTTATTTTTATTCCTTGTAAATAGTGCTATATTTATGTTTTTCTATATTGCTAATTTCTAATAACTATTTTAAGTCCTTATTATTATTGTCATTATTTTATATATAGCTAATTTTTTAGCTTTTTTATCTTATTTGTGTTTTATTTTTATTCTACTTTATTCCATTTTATTGTTGCATCTTTTGCACTGGAATGTTTGTGAGCTGCTGTGACATAGAAAATTCCCCCATTAGGGAACAATAGAGAATATTCTATTCTCGTCTATTGTATTCTATTTAAAACCCTTTTTTTCACAATTTTTGGACACCAATTTGTCCCTTCTTGCATACTGTAGAAATGCTTCGACAGCATGCTTGGTTTACCCAAAGTTAGGTTGAGAAAGCACTGCTGGGATTTTCTTTAACTTTGAGCCAAACTTACAACACAAGGAGTCTCAATAAAAAGCTCAACACTGAGTAAAACAGGAGTTATGTTTGTTCACAGCTTCCTCAGAGAGTGTAAAATTAAAAGCAGCCAATGTGAGCACTCTGACCTTCAGGAAACAAGTTAATCAGCCTAAAGAACTCAACGTTCAATCAACAGCTGCTGAATCACACAAGAACACCACAGAAACATCTGTTATCCACTAACATCTGAAAAGACTGCGAAGAGGTCAAAAAAAAAAAGAAGAAATACTCAGAGTGAATCAAAGTCGAGGCTTTTTGTGTTAACGCTTGGATCATAATATACCAGCTAGCTTTGAGCTAAAGTGAGTCAAAGGGAATCAGACAAAGTTCCACCTCCCAAAGGAGCACACGGCTCTTTGAGTGCGATCAATAATTAAGTCGCTAAACTGAAACCATCAGCAGCCTGAGAGGAAACCAGTGAGAGCTGGTAAAGGAGAGAGAGAGGAGAGAGGAAGAGGAGCTGTGGGTTGTCAGAGCTGTGAAGGAGTTGACCTCCTGTGAATGAGAAGCTGAACCTGGATGTAAAGAGAGAAGCTCCTCTGGGTCCGTCCTGTTAACTCTGCTGAGAAACCTAATGGACAGAACAGGCAAAGAAGTTGGTGTCAGCTCTCAGAAGGTGTAGCCACTTTCAGGAGGGCGCAACTGCATTCACCCTTTACATTAAGCAGCACCGCCGGATCCTGGCGGGGGGGGTTGAGGGGGGGCAGAACAATGGGAGTCTTAAGCCGCCTGTACTGGGATGGAATGCAAGAGTAGCCGAGTCAATGGGAACTGAGGCAATTACAGAGAAAATAATGTAATCCAGGTCCCTCTGTCACAGGCTAATGCGGGTGTGTGTGTGTGTGTGGATGCTGCACACACATCTGTATGGTCTAAGTACAAAGTAGACTGAAAGTGAAGGACAAGAAGAGCACACTTGTAGAGCTGATAATATGGTAGACTAAAGATGTGACGATGGTTCTATCACTATATTTGTATCTATATTGAAAGCTTAGAGGATAATAATAATAATAACAACATAATAATTTGGGTGAAATTTCAGCTTTTTAACTGTTTATCTCTTTTTTCAACCACTCAAATAGGTGTTACACCATCTCAATTTAAATCATGTCTCCCGCAGAGATGCAGCTGCAATGTGGCACTGGCTGATGTTGGGGTTTAGAATACTATTTATGATAAAGGTGAAAAAGAAAAAAGGAAACAAGTGTTATCCATGTAATTTAAAGACCCCGTTGACATGCACAGATATTTTGAAGAGCAGGGGTGAGGAAAAAAAAGGTACATTTAGTGTGAATTTTGGCACCCAGGAGGACACTTAAGCATATTTTGGGTTGTAAAATGGCACTTCAGTGTTTATTTTGACAACCCACACTAAGGAGCACAATTAAGGACGAATTTGGCTCCCAAGATGACACTTAAGTATGCTTTTTGGCCACCTTAGAGAACACTTGAGCACATTTTGGCTCCCAAGAGGACAATTGAGCACACGTTTTGGCCCATAAAAGTGTATTTTTGCAAGGATGTGTGCTACCAAGAAGGTACATTAGTGTATTTTGGCTCCCAAAGTGGTACCGGAGAGGACACTAAACATGTGTTTTGATGCCCAAAATGGCACACTTGAGCTCCCAAGAGAGTGCTTTAGTGTTTGTTTTGGCTCCCAGGAGGGCAATTTGCCATGTTTAAACCAGCCAAAGGGGAAGATGAGTGTGGTTTGGCAAAAAGTAGGCTGCCTCAGCGTTTATTTTAGCTCCCAAAAAAGTGGGTTTTAGCTCTCTATGGCGGGAAGGAGCACACTTAAGGGGCACATTTGGCTCCAAAGATGACACTACAGAATGCTTTTAGGCTCCCTTAGTGAATCCTTGAGCACATTTTGGCTCCCAGGAGGGTTCTTAAGCATATGTTTTGGTACCTGAAAGGCCACTTTAGCATGCGTTTGGCTCCAAGGAGCACATTTAAGCACAGATATGAGCTACCAAGAAGGCACATGAGTGTATTTTGGCTCCCAAAGCAGCACCAAAGAGGACACTAACCATGTGTTTTGATGCCCAAAATTGCACACTTGAGCTCCCAAGAGGGTGCTTTAGTGTCTGTTTCAGCTACCAGGAGGGTCGTTTATCATGGTATAACTAGCCAAAGGGGCAGATTAGTGTGGTTTGCCAAAAAGGAGGCTGCTTCAGTGTTCATTTTAGCTTCCAAAAAAGTGGATTTTAGCTCATTTTGGCAGGATGGAGCAACCTTTTCGGCACATTTGGCTCCTAAGATGACACTACAGAATGTGTTTTGGCTCCCTTAGAGAACCCTTGATCTCCTGGAGGGCACATAAGCACATGTTTTGGCACCTGAAAGGACACTTTAGCATACATTCTGGCCCCAAAGTGTATTTTAGTGTGGACATATACTAGCAAGAAGGCACATTAGTGTATTGTGGCTCCAAAGAGGACACTAAACATGTGTTTTGATGCCCAAAATGGCACACTTGAGCTCCCAAGAGAGTGCTTTAGTGTTTGTTTTGGCTCCCAGGAGGGCAATTTGCCATGTTTAAACCAGCCAAAGGGGAAGATGAGTGTGGTTTGGCAAAAAGTAGGCTGCCTCAGCATTTATTTTAGCTCCCAAAAAAGTGGGTTTTAGCTCTCTATGGCGGGGAGGAGCACACTTTAGGGGCACATTTGGCTCCCAAGATGACACTACAGAATGTGGCTTCCTTTTGAGCTCCTAGGAGGGCACTTTGGCACATGTTTTGGTACCTGAAAGGTCACTTGAGCATGCATTTTGGCCCCAAAAAGTGTATTTTTTCAAGGATATGTGCTACCAAGAATGTACATTAGTGTATTTTGGCTCCCAAAGGACCCTTAAATTCATATTTTGGCACCCAAGAGGACAAGAAAGCATGTGTTTTGGTGCCCTAGTTGGGGCACTTCAGCATATTTTTGGCTCCCAAGAGAGCACTTTAGCACATGTTTTGGCTCCCGAGAGATCACCTTAGCACATGTTTTGGCTCCCAAGAAGGCGAAAGTTTTGCTCCAAGGACTGTACTTTAACCAGTGTCTGAACACATTTTGTCTCGGCACTTAAATGCGCATTTTTCAACAATCAGGCCCCCCTCTGTGCATACCACATCTCTTTCTTCTCTGCTTCTCATGTCTGGACAAGAGTGAGACACAATGGTTAAAGGACTTGTGTGCTGAAACTGCATTCTGCCTGAATGTTATACTGCATGACATTTTGATCATCCCTGCACATGTGCAGCTTCGTCTTATTACACCACTCATTCTTCATAAAGCAGTTCAATTACTTGACATATCCATAATAAAAATGTTGAGTCAAGGGTAAGTGTGCTTGACAGTTATAATACACCTTTATTATGCTTCTCCTTGACTTATTGTCAGAAATGTTTCAGTGTGAACCAGGGGTCTCTGCTCTTAATGTGAGTGTTTGACAAGAGGAAATCGCAGATGTTAATCAGCTTGAATGCAAACCAACCAAGAGAGGATCACCTTTACATTCAGAACTATCTTTTTCAAAGTTCGAGGAAGTAAAACAGTGGGGATGAACCTGGTGACTCAGCCACACTACGCAGTTCAGCTTTCCACGAATGCTTTATTTTCATAATAAAATGTCAGGAGATTAATAATAGAAGCGCTTCGGTTTATGTTTTATTAAAAGATGCACTTCCAAAGACTTTTAAGCACCGCTGGTAGAATTGCAGAAATTGCCGTCTCTTGTGTGAGACAGGTTTATGTCGCACTTCTAGGAGTTGTCAGTCCCTTTCGATGAAGAGGTTTCACTTCTTCTTCATTATCACTCAATTGCAGAATCAATGCGTTTGTGTCCATAAATGAGGATTTCAGCATTAACATATGGACAGCTCTGTTTATCCTCCTATGTGGCGATTACATAAAAGCAACATCTTTCAGCTTAAGCCAAAAAATAACTTTACTTTCGCACAACTCTGCCAGTACCCGCTGCCAAATGCGTCATCCGAGGCTTCTTCCAGCAGACTGGTGCTCGCCTCGGTTCGTGTGGGAATAACTGTCAGAATAACTTCACACTGGGGAAAAAAAAAAAAAAAAAGCAGCTCAGAATTCATCAGGCTTGTAAGCGAGTTTGAGACCATCAGGTTTGAGTGAAAGGCGTATTTGAAAGGATGTCGTGAGTCATGGTTAGCCACACGTTCCAGGAGCTTTCGCTAAGTGAGTTCATGTCCTCCTAAAAAGCAGATGATGCAAATTTAATGACGGATGAAAACCTCAGTGGGTTGAGTGATCTCATTTTAGCAGCTGAGACCACGAATTTGGTTGAAATGTTTCATTAAATTTACAAAAAGGACCTTTTTCACAACAGTGCCGTGAGGACTATCTGTTTAGCATTGATTGCAGTGACACCTGTAGTTGTAACCTGAAGTGTTTCTCTGTTTATCATGAGCACCATCACCCACTTTTGGAAGGCTGTGACTCTCATCAAGATGTGCATTCGTTTTGGAAAGCATTTCTTCTTCTTAACACTAATTTCTTCGCCCAAGACAACTTTCCCAGAATGCAAGCAAAGAGATAATATATTTATTTGTTGTTTGACAGTGACGACAGTCAAAGTGTGTAAACTCAGTTTGTAGCAGAGCTCAGTGTCCAGGTGAGCAGACTAGGTGTCCATTCATTTCAATGAGTCATTTTCACACTGGATTAGGCTGTAAAACCTCAAAACTGTTCACAACACTAAGCACTTCCTGTCAGCAAACGCTTAATTTTAAAATGCCAAGCCACAACCCTTACCTTAAAATCTCCATAGCCCCATTGCAACACCTAGCATTTCCTTCCACCAAATGCTTATTGTTGAAATGCTAATCTAAAACCCTTAACTAACCATCTCCATAACCGCATTTCAACACTAAGCACTTTGCACTTCCTTCCAGTTTATGTGTAATAATGAAATGCTAAGCCACAGCCCAAACCTTAACATTTCCATAGCCTCATTTCAACATTAAGCACTTCCTTTCAGCAAATGCTTGATATTGAAATGCTAAGCCACAGCCCTAATCTTAACATCTCCATAGCTCAGTTTTAAACCTAAGCACTAAGCACTTCCTCCAGCAAATGCTCAATATTGAAATGCTAAGCCACAACACTTTACCTTCACATCTCCATAGCCTCATATTGACACTAAGCACTTATTCCAGCAAATGCTTAATATTGAAATGCTAAGCCACAACTCTTAGCTTAACATCTCCATAGCGCCATTTCAACACTTAGCATTTCCTTCCAGCAAATGCTCAAAACTGGAATGCTAAGGCACAACCCTTACCTTAACATCTCTTGCCCCATTTCAAACCTAGGCACTAAGCACTTCCATCCAGCAAATTCTCAACATTGAAATGCTAAGCCACAATCTTTTAACATCTCCATAGCCCTATTTCAACACTAAGCACTTCCTTTCAGCAAATGCTTAATCCGCAAATGCCTAGCCACAACCCATACCTTCACATCTCCTTAGCCTAATTTCAACACTAGGCACTTCCTTCCAGCAAATGCTTAATATTGAGTTGCTAATCACTTATGAAGCCCACGAGGGCAAGGTATTTGAGGAAAAATGTGACGACTGTATGGCGCTTCACCAAAACTGTAGCAGAAGTCTAACAGGATTGCAAGTTGTGATACTTTTACGCAATGTGTTGATCACTACAGCCCATAAAATAAAGTACAGAGTAAGAAAAAGTGAATAAATGTGTTGCAGAATTGAGAAATGTGTTTGCCGCTCTGCTTCAGAGAGCATCAGCAATGATTCATTTTTCCTCTGAGACCCTTTCATGCTCATGTAATTGAAGACAAATCCATCTCCATCAGCGTGTACTCATGACTCAGCACATTTTCATATTTCTACACTTATGTATGATTCAGTTTGTGACAACAGTTACATACATGACACTGAAAAAAAAAAAAAAGGAACGATGCCAAGAAAGAGTGAGTTGGGCTGAGAAAAGACTAAACTCATCTCAGAAAATAAACACACACACACACACCCAACCAAACACACACTCACAGACATGATTGAGTGCTGAGAGGGCTTTTGGCACAACACCAGAGACAAGAAGAGAAGGACAGAGAGACCAAGGGGAGGGAAGAGTGATTTGTGATCCTTGGAAAGGACATTTATCACACAAGCTTCAGACACCCACACATGCACACAAACCGGAGTCCAAACAGATGTTGTGTATATTACACGCCTGCAGTGGAGGAGAGTCTGACAGAACGACCAGAACGTAGAGAAACGAAGACAGAGAAGATGCTAGCTTCGCTCTGAAAACACATCAGTAAAGCCACTCAGTCGTTTCGTCCCGATGAGGAATTAAAAAAGAAAGCAGGAACATCTCCAGAGCTATATTTAGAGTGGTTCATTTGGCTGCAGAGGCTCTTAAGGGGTCGGGATGACGTGCGTGTTTGATTGACAGCCGAGCCGCAGGAGGCTGTAGACTTGCTCCAGTAATTGTGGTTAACAAGAATAGGAGCAGACAGTGTAATGTGGCTGTACTATCTCACACACTTGGCTTTAAGCTGTGTCTGTGCAAGTCTGTAGGTACAGTCGTGCCCAAACTCTACTCTTTTTAAATCATAATGACAACAGAAACTTCAAAAATGACGCTGATTAAGAGTCTATACACTGGTGATTTTGGCCTGATAAATGCACAAAAGTTGACACAAACAGGTTTGAATGTCTACTAAAGGTAACCATCCTCACCTGTGATCTATTAGCTTGTAATCAGTGTGTGTGTATAAAAGGTCAGTGAGTTTTTGAGCTCCTGACAGACACCTGCATCTTTCACTTAGTGCTGCGTTGAAGTTTCTGGTTTCTGCGTCATGGGGAAAGCAAAAGAATTGTCAAAGGATCTGTAAGAAAAGGTAATCCAACTGTATAAAACAGGAAAAGGATTTAAAAAGGTATCCAAGGAATCCATGATGCCAAAAAGCACTGAAACCAAACCACGGTCAAGCAGACCAACAAATATTTCAGCTCCAACTGCCAGGAAAATTGTTCGAGATGCAAAGAAAAACCCTCAAATAACTTCAGCTGAAATACAGGACTCTCTGAAAAAAATTGGGGTGGATGTTTCAAGATACACAACAAGGAGACACTTGAAGAAAAATAGGCTGCACGGCCAGGTCACCAGGAGAAAGTCATTTCTACACAAATGCCACAAAATATACCGCTTACAATACGCCAAACAGCACAGAGACAAGCCTCAAAACTTCTGGAACAAAGTCATTTGGAGTGATGAAACCAAAATAGAACTTTTTGGCCACAACAATAAATGTTACATTTAGCGAGGAGTCAACAAGGCCTATGATGAAAGGTCCACCATTCCTACTGAGAAACACAGAGGTGGATCACTGATGTTTTGGGGATGTGTGAGCTACAAAGGCTTAGGAAACTTGGTCCAAACTGATGAATGAAGGATGAATGCAGCATGTTATCAGAAAATACTGGAGGAAAATTTACACTCATCAACCCAGAAACTGCACATTAGACGTACTTGGACGTTCCTGCATGACAATGATCCAAAACACAAGGCCAAGTGGACCTGCCATTGGCTACAGCAGAATAAAGTGGAGGATCTGGAGTGGCGATCTCAGTCTCCTGACCTCAAACCTTCAGTTCGTGCAAGAGGAGCTCAAGATTTTACTGGAGCTGGAGGCTTTTTGCCAAGAAGAATGAGCAGTTTTACCATCTGAGATAATAAAGACCCTTATCCGCAACTACCACAAAAAATTTCAAGTTGTCTTTGCTTTTAAAGGGGGAAATACATGGTATTAAAAACTGGAGTGTGTAAACTTTTGAACAGGGTCATTTTGATACTTTCTGTTGTCAATATGATTTGATTTTTTCAATAAATGTCTTCACCCAACCACTAACCACGACTGACAGAAAGGTTTTTGTGTGACCATTCAAAGTTTTTGAGAAAAGGCCAAAAAAAAATCAAAAATTCTGCTGGAGGGTGTAAACTTTTGGGCGCAACTATATGTCAAAGACTCTTCTCTCATTAAAACACGCAAAGACAAGAACTGACTGTTTACTGCTCAGCCCACACGAGCTCTAAGATCCTGATCAATTCACCAATTAGACCAAATCCGCCAAATACAGATCCAGTTCTTGTTTGTAATCCCTAATCTCAAGCGTAAACACCTCAGGATGAAACGCTAATGCTCCAACATTCACCGCAGGATATTATTAAGATTATTACATGCGCCAGAGGGAGCACCTCAGGGATCTGCAGTGATCTCATGTGATCACACAAAAGCAGCAGATGTAAACAAACCTGAGCTCGCTCTGATGTGCAGGGGAATCTCACGTGAGAGAGATCAAAATGAGAAAGCTGAACGAGTTTGGTTAAAAGAGGGTTTTGTCCATGATCAGTCCCTTGTTGCTATTTTTCCTCTTGTCTTCCATCTTCTCTGCTACAGGTGAGTGATCATCCCCCTCTCCTGTAAATAGCGTGATTCCAGAATATTGTTGCATTTTGCTTTCTAACCTTCTAACATTGCAAAAACTGAAATCTTAGCAAGTCATTATGTCTTGTTGTTAGTAAAAAATTTGTCTTATTATTCTTGATAAATCCAGGAAAATGTCTTATTTCAAGTTTTTTGAAGACATAAATGAGGTCTGAATTGCTTGTAACAGGTCAAAAACAATCTGCCGATGGGATAAGAAAAAAGTGTCTTGTATTAAAACATCTTTCTAATTTCGAGGAACTTCACAGGGAAATTTTTCTTATCCTATTGGCAGACTTTGTTGACTTGTTACAAGCAATTCAGACCTCATTTATGTCTCTAAATAACTTGAAATAAGACATTTTTATGACTTACAAACTGTGTAAACTTACTTTGTAGCAGAGCTCAGTGTCCAGGTAGTGTTTATAATTTGTGACAACCTGATTAAGTCTATAGATTTTGATGTGTTTTTCTAACATGCTCCTGTACATTGTCAAAATATCACATTATTCTATAGAAAACAGAAATTTCACTCTTATCTACATTCATACAGTTGTGTCCAAAAGCATTTTTGAGAGGTTTCAGTTGTTTTGTTGCATTGGCCTCGAAAATACATATGAATTTGACTCAAACAAATAAAATATCTACCAAGCCATTGTGATGCCTTTTATACTTTGGACCTCAGCCATCATAAGAAGATTTAGGTCATTTCCATAAAACAAGAAACATTGAAAATGATTGACTGACCCCCTAAAGTCCAGTCCTCATCCCAATCCTGCATCTGTTAAGCATTTTACGGAATTTAAAGCAGGAACTCAGGCTGTGACTCTGAACATGTATGTGCAATGACTGATCAGGACCAAAATGTGGCAAATTAACTGTCAACTTTGGATGCCTCCCCTGAACACGCCCATTAAGTTATTCAAAAAAAGTCTTATAATAAGTTTTCATCATCAATGGGTCTGGCCTAAACACATTCATTTTGAAGATGGTCTGGAAAAAATAAAGTGGAACAAGTTTGTTTCAGATCTCAGGCCCTTGTTTTGTAGCTTAAGATGCACAATGTTGAAAATCTCAAGAAATATAATGACACTATTGCTGAGACATGGACTGCTGTGACTGCTGCAAAAGGTGGACAAACTAAATATTTAAGTGAATAAAAACAGAAGGATTGACTTTATTTTACATTTTGTTGTGCTAAGCATGTTTCATGATTGGGATTTGGAGTCAAAAATTGTCAATACTTTCAGATCTGTCAGGTGTTTTATTGAATAATCTGAGCATCTTTCTAAAAAATTGAGTCACTTCAAAAAAGTACATGCTTTTTGCAAGGTTTTGAATTAGGATTTTATCGGTTTATTCTTACTACTGTCATATGTTTTGAAATGTATATTTTTGATTCCATTTAGAAAACGTATGGTGTTACTCAGACCATGTAATTGAGTTGATTAAGTTTATTCTTTTATTTTTTATTTTTTGGAAAATGTGTAAGCAAAATAAGCATAAGCTTTAGCCTGCACACTTTCGATTAGCTTCAACCATTATGTGATATTTGAATCTATAATGTATTTGTTGTGGGTGGTCTTTAAATGCTAATTGAAAAAATTGAAAAGCCAAAACTTGGGGTGAATTCCAATTCCTGTCTTAACCCTCAATCTTAACCCTCAATCTCAAAATGCGCACTCCCGCCAAGTGTAAGTGCTGTCCTGATTCTCAGAATGTTAAGGTTGAGGGTTAAGACTGAGGCTGTATCTCCCTCAATACTGAGATTCTCCGACACCACCCTTGGGACTAAGGGACATCCAGAATGCATTGCGTATTTTCAGTAAATAAACATGGCGTCCAAAGCGGCAGAGAAGGTGAGCTACAAATGTAGTATTTTCTTTGTTAATGGAGATATAAATATTACGAAAACCATTGTATTATCTTAGTTTAGACCCATTTTATGGATTATTTACCTCGTTGTTCCATAACATTTATTTTTATTTTACGATCTTTTGTCAATAGCGTCCGGTGCGGACAAGCCATGTTGCTATTGTTTAAGTTCGTTAACATTACAAAATGGTCATTTTTCTCCGTGGTAATGTAGTTGTTTATCAAGATAACAGCCTATATAACATGCTTGTGCCGATAACAGTATAAGATGACCAGGCTAATGTCATCTCCTGTAGCCGCAGAGTTATGTAACGATAGTTATAGCTGGTGTTTACCTTTCAATAAACTATGGTATGCTGTGACAGCTGAATATGTCCGTGGTTGTGTTATTTATACAGATTATTTTTTTGATAACGCAAACCGAAGGAATAACTGACAGACAGTCCACAACAATTTCATTTACATTTAAGGGGTGTCCCATTTCTAAGTCACAAGATAGCCCTTAACACTTGGTTTTGACGGCTACTAAGATTGAGGGTTGAGCTTGAGGGTTAAGATTGAGGGTTAAGATTGAGGGTCAAGAAAGGAATTGGAATTGGGCCTTGATCTCCATGTAAAGCAATAACTGGATGTAAATTCACCCCTACACCAGCATCCATCTCTGGAATCGATGTTAAATGTCTGACATTAAATACCATCTGACTCATGAATCACATCATCTTCACTTACAAATGTATGTAATTATTAGAATCGGGTAATGAGTATGTTGGCTAAATGTAGCATGACGAATGTCACGATACCTTGACTAAAAGCTCTGGTTTACCTCGAGGTCTGTCACACGCGTGGCTCATCTGCAGGCGGCGGTGAGAGCGAAATCAGACGAGTTACTGGTTTAATTAACATGGCTGAGGTGGCTGTAATGAAAACCATCTTCTCTGCTCGTCTCTGGGATCAGTGAAGTGCCGGGGCTGAGCGTGTGAGGCAATAGCAAACATTTTACATTCAAGTATGAATCCTTATCATCAGTCGCTGCCAACAGAGCGTCTCTTTCTGGTGATTAAAGGCGGATTCTTTGCTTTTCTGTGGATGTCGTGATATCTTGTATTAATTAACAGGAAGTCACGAACGAGGATGTGCTTAAGAGACGTGAGGTATGTCATAACTTTGTCAACCCTGCGACCCCAGATAAACCCAGAGATGATTACTCACAAGAAGAGCGCTCATGGTTGTAAATAAAAACAAATCCCTGTCTATCTCTTGCCGTGCTTTGCATCATAATAGATAAAGCCGCACACGAAGCTCATAGTCTGATGTTTTAACTCCTTCTTAGGGATGACTTCTGATACAAATCTATAGATACCAATGCCTTTTTATCAATTCCTCCGAGGAATTTCTTGTGTATAAAAACTAGTCAACAACATTTTATTTAGTTTGTAAGTCAATAACTACAAAATGAGTCACTATATTGGGACAATTCTGGCCATAAACAAGCGCATTAAAATAAGCAAAAACCGCACATAAGGTACGCCGATGTATTGTTTTGTTATGTTTTATTCACAGAAGTAGGCCACCTATAAACGCTTTGCAATGTTTGGAACCTTGAGCTTGCCGTAGTTATGCTGAAATCAGCCATAAGCCTGCACTTCCTCTATGGAAAACATTTACCTGTTAGTATTTTGACATGTAGAACTTTAGTATTGTTCACAAAGAGTAATTCTGTGATGAAAGTTGAAATTATGTTGTAAAAGTTATATCAATAAATGCTAACTGCTAGCTTATGAATGCAATTTCCCATAGACATTAGCATCAAGCTATCAAATTGGGTTCTTTATTTTTTGTGGTATATTAGGAGATGTTTAGCATGTTGAATGTATTTTATAGGAATCACTTGTGAGAGAGTGATGTACATTTCTTTGTGTGTTCATATCTGTTCATTCTGGCTTTTATGGAGGGTTTTCATAATTGTATAAGTATAATGCTTTGATTTAATTCAACCTTTTATCGTCTCATTTATTTAATATATTGTATCTTATCAACTGAGTATTTTAACTTTTTTTTGTATTTTAATTAATTAATCAATTAATTTTTTTACTCAACCTCCATTCTTACCGTTTTTATTTATATTTTTCTATATTGGCCACCAGACACAAGAAGAGTAGGACCTGTCTCTGGTGTTATTCTTCATTTTGTCATCTTGTTCACTGCATTTTGTTTATTTTAACTATTTATAATAATCAAAATGATCATACATTTTATCTATACAGCACTTTTCAAGAACTCAAAGATGCTTTACATGGTGAATGATGAGGGAGCAGGTTTAAAGTCGATTTAAAATCTTATTTGCATTTAATATCTTAGCTTGCTGTTTTTGTTTATTTATTTTATACTTTTAAACTGCTTTCATTATATATTTCAGTGGTGTGCATTGGGCTCTACTGTAATACACATATTTGCTCTTATTTTGTTTCATTTTTGTCCAATCACTGTGAGGCACTTTGAGCTCAGTTTATTTGAAATGTAATGTTTGAAAAGTTGATTGTCAGCAGAAAATCCTGAATCAGAGTTTTCTTAAGAAACTGTTTACTGTGAGGAAACTGTCATTTATCTGATATATCTGATGAAAACTGATGTAAGGCCCAGCAGTTACAGTGTAATATAAAGAATCGACAAGTTAGTCGTTAAGCACAAAGGTTGATGATGTCGATGGATTGAACCATTTCTTATCAACTCTTTACTCCTGCTGTAAAAAGCTGGTTCCAAAGGCAAAAAATCATGAGAATTGAAAATAGCTAATTAGCATTTCCATTATCACCATTTAGCACCATCTCTGAAGGTGTTGCCTGTGTTTGGAAATGTGTTGAACATGCATGATGACAACCCAGAAAGGTGATTTTTCAGTGGCAACATCGACGAAACGGAGAAAGTCTGCACTGCAAAGGGATGTATACTCCATACAGGGCAGAACAACAAGCAGGGTTTGAAACAAGAATTTAAAATGAAGGCAAGGAGGGGAAGGGATGAGCGCTGGAGTTGTAGACGGCATGGTATACACACACACACATACACACACACAACCACATACACACAATGTGGTCCAATGTTCCAGCTCATTTCAGCACAACATCATCCGACAACAGAGGAGCCTCAGAAGTATCTGGTCTCGCGCTGCTTTCTCTGCCATGGGAAACAAAATCAAAAAGCCAATTTTCTTGCAACTTGGGCCCCGAACACAAAGTTTTCTGTTCGCGCAGTCAGGCGGAATCAAAGCGCTGACCTCTCGCAGGTCGGGGACCAACACATACGGTCCATCGGCTTTAATTCAGCCCTAATGTTTTCTCTTGTATGGCACATTGAAGCTATTCTGTGTGACATTCTGTGGTGCCTACAGTCAGAGGGCGGCTCCAGGGGTTGGACTCAAACAACAACTGTGGACGTGTTGGTGTCATTAGAGCTTCAGCTTTTTGTGAACACTGAGTTTTCGCTGGATTAAACAAATTCTGTACATTTTTTATGCTACGTTAGAGCTGGTGTGTTTCTTTCTGGATGTTTTATCTTCAAACCTTCGAGATACTTTTTTAAAGTTTTTATTAGACCCAACTATAACTGTGATGAAGGATCTAGATCAATAAACACATCTTAAAAAAGGGGGGCTCCTCACTTTTCTCAAAGAACTCCATATTTGATTTTGTGAAAATGACTCCAGTGCTCTACTTGTTTACTTTTTCTTTTTGAGTTTTCATAGCTCAGATCTGGTCTTATGTTCTCTAATGCAGACAATCCTGACACTGACTTTCATAATTCATGCATCAGAGTGTTAATGTTGAAATGGGGCTCAGCATTTCAACATCCAGCATTTGCTGACAGGAAATGCGAACCCTCCCTTTTAGTGTATTTTTTGAACTCTTGCATTTTAACATTATGGATAATACACTGATTTAACCCAAATGGCAACACCGAAGTCAAGAAACATCCCCTGAAGCTCCCCTGCAGATGAAATCTTGCTTTTAAAGGTTAGATATAATTTTCGAAACTCTAAACTATACGTTAACATTTCTTCAACTGTGCAGCTGAAAGAAGAGTTTAAAGATGATGCCTGCGAGCACAGTCGCCCACTGTTTGCCTTAAGAAAGTCATAAATGCAGCCTTTAATGGTACAAAATGAATGCTTTATGCAGGGGGGGGTGGGGGGGGGTGGATGCCTGTTTGAGGTTTTATGAGAGAAGGTTTTAGTTGTAAATCAAAAAGATTACAGCGGGAATCCAGTGAAATGAACAAACTTGCACATAAGCGGAGCATTCGAATTAAAGAGGAAAATTTAATTGCTTTTGTTGTTTTGTTTTGCTCTTTATCTTCATTCTCCTGTGAAAACGAGACGACACATGGTGTAGCAGTGATACAAAAGCTACTCATCATTCCTCAAACACCTCAGCGGCGGATATTTTATACAACCTGTCTTCCAACCCATGTATCAACGTAGACTTTTTTTCACACGACTAATGAGCGTCCCTAAATGGAAGCGTGATCTCTGATTCATTGGACTCCCCTCCCTCCCTCTGCTCTTTCTCTCCTTCCTCTCTAATAAAGAAGAAAACCCATGACTTGGCTCGGAGAGGAGGTTTTTTGCTGCAGGGGTCGCAGCTGGTACCCTGGATGAGAATTCAGCGCAGGACAAAGAGACAAAAACAGGGGAGCAGAGGAAGAGGATATTGAGGAAGAATGGAGAATAGGAGATGGACAGATGGAGGGGCAGAATGAAATGTAGGGCTGAAGGGAGGGAGAGAAAGGGATAATAATGATGATGAGACTTTAGCCGGGCAGCATGGAGCCATTGGCGGGATAGAAGTGAAACTGATTGGGCTCAGAGAGTTATGGAGGGTGAAAGGATGGAGAGAGAATGAGAGATGTGTAGAGGAGATGGGCGGCAGATGGGAACACCCCTGTTCCTCTCTTTTCACTGCTTTTTTTCATCATCAGAGAAGGATTGTAAGGTGGTGATTCCAGCTCCTGTAGTTGCTTACTGAAGTATCCTTTAGCAAAACCCTGAATTCCAAATTCCCTAAGCAGCTTCTGTCACCTTTGAGTGGTCAGACAGAGTTGACAAAGCACTAAACAAGTAACAGGCCATTAAACATTCTCAAGGACAAAGGAGAAGAAGTGATGGACTAAGGGTGAATTCCAATTCCTGTCTTAACCCTCAATCTTAACCCTCAATCTCAAAATGCGCACTCCCACCAAGTGTAAGTGCTGTCCCGATTCTCAGAATGTTAAGGTTGAGGGGTAAGACTGAGGCTGTATCTCCCTCAATACTGAGATTCTCCGACACCACCCTTGGGACTAAGGGACATCCAGAATGCATTGCGTAGTTTCAGTAAATAAACATGGCGTCCAAAGTGGCAGAGAAGGCGAGCTACAAATATAGTATTTTCTTTGTTAATGGAGATATAAATATTACGAAAACCATTGTATTATCTTAGTTTAGACCCATTTTATGGATTATTTACCTTGTTGTTGCAGAACATTTATTTTTATTTTACGATCTTTTGTCAATAGCGTCCGGTGCAGACAAGTCATGTTGCTATCGTTTAAGTGAGTTAACGTTACAAAATGGTCATTTTTCTCCGTGGTAATGTAGTTGTTTATCAAGATAACAGCCTATATAACATGCTTGTGCCAATAATGGTATAAGATGACCGGGCTAATGTCATCTCCTGTAGCCGCAGAGTTATGTAACGATAGTTATAGCTGGTGTTTACCTTTCAATAAACTATGGTTTGCTGTGACAGCTGAATATGTCCGTGGTTGTGTTATTTATACAGATATTTTTTTGATCACGCTAACCGAAGGAATAACTGACAGACAGTCCACAACAATTTCATTTGCATTTAAGGGGTGTCCCATTTCTAAGTCACAAGATAGACCTTAACACTTGGTTTTGAGGGCGACTAAGATTGAGGGTTGAGCTTGAGGGTTAAGAAAGGAATTGGAATTGGGCCAAAATGAGGTGGCAGAAGACATGAATCTTTGATATTACCTCTCGCTCTTCTGTCACCACCACTGTTTTTGAATTCGCCTACTACATACTACAATCTAATGCAGTATGTACTAGATACTGCATACTGTATTTGAATGTAGTTTATAGTATAACAGTTCTGTTTGGTCTGTTTTGTAGTTTGCTAATCTGGTTTCCAGTTTGAGTAATGCGAGGGTAAAGCTGATGGACTTTTTTCTTGACTTTCTTCTTATTTATTACTATTAAGTTATATTAGGGCAACTTAATAACTATTGAATCAATAAATTCTCCAGAAAAAAAACCTTAGAAGTTAGAATTTTCAGGTTTGAAAAGTCGTCAATTTACCGTACAGTAGGGCTGAACGGTTTTAGGACAAGATCTAACTGCGATTTTTCTGTCAGAAAGTTTTCACAATGTACAGAAACATTTACAAACCTAACAGAAAATTACATCAAACCATGAAAACATCAAAACTTTTACTCTAATGCAAAGATGAAAACTGAAGTAAAATTGTTTCCAAATTAATTTATTAACAATGTTGAGTTAAAAAGTAAATATTCTTATTTTTATTATAATAGTCCAAATTTTAAGATATTAAAATAAAAATTTTGAGATGAAAGGTCATATATTAAGAGAAAAAGATATTTTCTTTTACGAGAAAGTCTAGTTTCTAGCTGAAAGAAAAACTTAAGCCATAAAAATTCAAAATTGGAGACAAAAAGTCAACATTTCGAAACAATACAGTCAAAACGTTGAGATGTATTTGTCAAAATTCTGAGATCAAAAGAACAAAACTTTGAGCAAAGACAACATTTGAGCTGAAAGTCAAAGTTTTTAGATTAAGAGACAAAATTTTGAGATAAATAGTTGCAGTTATGAGATGAAAAGTCAAATTATTGATAGATTAAAGTCAAAATTTGAGCGAAAGAGACAAACTGCTTAGCCAAAAAGTCAGTTATGAGAGTAAGAGACTAAATTTAGAGCTAGAAAGGCAAAGTTGTGAGATAAAAAGTCATTTTCTAAGATAAAAAGTTGAAGTTGTGAGGCAAATGGATGAAATTTTGGAATAAAGTTTCAAAATTAGATAATATATATATATGCATGTAAAATCTTTAAAGTCCTTGACCAAGGAAAAAAGGATCTTTTCTAACAGTTTTATATCCAAGACGTGTGGAAAAACAGCTAAGACAACAGATTCTGGGTCAATCAGGGAAAAAAAATCACAGCTGTGGCGATCACATGATCACAATATATGGGATTGCGATTTCGATCAGAAAACAATAAATTGTTCAGCTCTACCGTACAGAACAGGATGAAAACACAGGCGTCCTCTGCAGTTATTACAAATGATTATAGGTCCCTGCACTTTAAACTGCATTAGTTTTACCGAGAAACCTCTGATCTTTTGTAATAACTGCAGAGGACGTCTGTGTTTAAATGTGGATGTTGCAGCAAAATTCATCATATTTGATTTTTAATATTATACCATATGTTATTTTTTAAAAATAATCTGGATTGGATTGACTTTTTATAATCAGAGATGATGGAAAAGCTGCTTCTGATAATGCAGGTATGATTTCAAATGTGTTAATAGGAAAATGTAAACAATGTAAGTTCCTCACTTAAAAGATGTTTTCGGGCTTATAACTAACCTATTCTGCTGCTTCGCCCAAACTTTCTCCGGTTTCCGTCGTTTTCAATTCAGACCTGTGGCCAGGCGCTTTGCATTGTGGGAAACAGTCACAAAACGGTTAATTCTTTTCAGCTTCTCTCCCTCCCATGCTTCCTTTTCCCTTATTTGTGTCTGCAGGAGTCGAGTGCTGTTATCAAGATTTAGGACACACAAAGTGCCATCATTAATGAACCTGTGGGAAACCTTTTATGGCAGAATTATGGACTGCTGTTAGCAAACCAGTAGAGATTGGAAAGTCTTTTTTTTTCGCAAAGAGCTGCCCATTGAGTCACTCAGCAGGTTTGAGTAAATGGCTTCGACCATCGGAGCCTGGTCAGTCCGAAAATTAGTTTGGACTTAGTTGATGTTTTTCACTCTCATCTTTGACTTATGATTCATGGTTCAAATAAAGTTGAAGCTCCTGTTTTTCTTTGCTTTCATTCCATTTTTTTTCTACTTGAACTCATTGGCTGCCTGTTTTAACCAAGCACAGTCCTATTATGCCAGCTGTTTTAGGGCATTTTGACCAATCTTTCAAGAGGTACAGATTATTATGTTTTATGGCTATATAAAACCCAAAAGTACCAAAAGAAAGAAAAGGGTCTCTTCTTTCATCAGGAAAACAAATTTGTTTCTACCTTTTTTGGTGCTTTAGTAATCAGCAGTAGACCACAGGCTTGTTTCACCAAGTTGTTGACCAAAAACAGAGAAAACTAAAGGGGGGACCCAAATTTCCTTTCAGCAAATGCAGGATGTTGAGATGCCGAGCCCCATTTCAGCATTAAGCACTTTCTTGCAGAAAATTCTAATGTTGAAATGCAAAGCCACAACCCTTACCTCTACATCTCCATTAATTCATTGGCGCAGCACTTAAGTGATTGACACCCATGAGTCCTATTGAATAAATCTCTGTCTTCAAGGGACCTTCATATCCTCCACTATGGCATCAAAAGTCTCTACTGTGTGAATGTAAAAATAGGTTTTTCTGTATCACATATGAACTTCATAAGTCACATTCTGTGCCTATAAAATAAAAATTGAGTACTACAAACCTTGACAAAAAGCCCAACACCTAGTCAGAGTCTGTCCAATCGAAGCTTGATTACTTCTCAGTGTTTATGTCTGAAGTTCCATTCTTTAATGTTCTCCAAAATCTCCATCACCTTTTCTCATGATCAAACTAATTCTCTGTTTGAACTTGAGCTGCCTGGACTTTTCCGATTGGCACCATCAGTCATCATCTCTGTCGTCTCTTCTCATAATCTTTGCTGATCTCTCATCCAAAAAGAGCATTTCTGCCACTTACTGGGGTCAGTTCACNGTACATTGTTGGCAGTCTTCCTGGACATCTGTCTTTCTGTGGTCAAAAAGCGCCAGACTGGACGAGCTCAGTCCAGCTCAGGGTCAGCAACATACAATACATCACCTCTCTCCCTCTTTCTCTCCCTCTTTCTCTCCCTGTTTGTGCTCCATCAGCTCTTGCTCTTCCTCCATCTGTCTTCTCCAGCCGCTGTCTCCTCGTTTCTGTACCTGACTACAAATGCAGCACAGCTCAGGGTCAGCTTCACGCTCTACATCTTTCCCCCCCTCCCCTCCGCCTCTATCCCCCTCTTCTGTCTGACTCGCTTCTGTCCCGTTCCCCCTCTCTCTTCCATTCGCTCTTTCTCTCTTTCTCTCGTTTTTGCACCATCATCCCTCTCGCTCTGCCATGTGTTTCTTGCCCTCTTGTTCTCCGTCCTCACTCCACCTGCCTCGTCTCTCCTTTCCCCTCTTTCTCCTGCCACCCTGCACATCTCTCTCTCTCTCTCTCTCTCACTCTTTCTCTCTTTCTCCTTCTGTTCCGTCTACTCACTAGCAGAGCCCCGGGGTTAAAACATGCTGGCATCCACTAGTCTGGCAGGTGTGTGTATGAGTGTGTGTATGTGCGTGGAGTAGGTAAGAGGTTGCTACATCACACAGCTGACATCTGTAGTATACATTTGTGCAGTCCTTCAGTCAGAGTCATAGAAAATGTCACTGAACATACAAGCGACGCCTCTTCAGCACCTGCTCCCTGCATTTCTGAGTAACTGCTCAAACTACATAATAAAACTGCATTATTCATTCCAACCACCAACTCATCAGCCCTATACTTTCATGTTTTTCAGTCTTAGGCTCATAAACACTTCATTCTGAGAGGTCAAAACCCCATAACCATGGTTACAAATGCAGACCCTGTTAAGACGAAATATGGTTTTTGAGGACCTGTGCACCTTTCAATCACTAGACTAGGGTCTAGATTTATAGTCAAATATGTTTTTATTGAGAAAAAAAATATTGCATACATTTTAAATATACATTCCTGTCTCCTTTTACAATTTTCTGTTATGGATTCCATTTTTATATTTACCATTATATTTAAACATTTTAACAAAGTTTTTAGAATCAATTGAAGAACAAAGATAATTGAACACAAACAGAAGGAAAGGGAGAAGCACAGTTAAAAAAAAAAAAAAAAAAAAAAAAAAAAAAAAAAAAAAAAAAAAAAAAAAAAAAAAAAAAAAAAAAAAAAGGGGGGGGGAGTAGTAATATTAATTATATATATATATATATATATATATATATATATATATATATATATATATATTACTGCTGAGTTTTAATAGCGCAATCGCCCGCTATTAATTATAAATCTTAATCACGGCAATTTTTAAAATTGCGTAAACTGCGTACGCGTCTTACTGGGCGGAGGTATAGGGTATTATGGTGAATCGTCACTGCACGTCATTCGTCTCGCCTACGTACGCACGCCACTTACATTACATGGAGGAAGAGCAGGTTGGCCCTCTGGATGAGGAATTTCAGTTTAAGAAGAATACAGATGGAACAATAAATAAGCAGATAATAATTTGCATTTGAATTTTTGATAGGAAAAAAAAGTGACCCTGTTGTGCTAGTTTGAAGAGGGGGAAAATACTCTACTGTTACTGACAAACAGAAAGAAAGAAAACATCTTGTTGATTTTGAAGAGAAAAAAGAATACTGCCTAAAATAAATAATCAAGAACTAGTTATAATTACGGTAGGTCACACTTAAATACCAACATTACTTGTTTATGTCATACAACGACATGTCATATATAGGCGGAACACAGTAAAGAAAGGTAAGATTGTTATTAAATGTCTTTTTATACTCTTATTTTGGGGATAATTTGGACTGTGATTAATTACGATTAATTAATTGTTTAGCTGTAATTAACCCGATTAAAATTTTTAATCGTTTGACAGCCCTAATATATATATATATATATATATATATATATATATATATATATATATATATATATATAAAATAAAGGAAAATAATGAATAAATAAAAATCAAAAGATAAGTAATAATAGTAAAATTTGAGAAATAAATTAATAAATTAATTAAAAAAACAAAAAAAAAACAAAAAACAAAAAACATGATAGTAGTAATAATAATAATAATGACTAGGGTCTAGATTTAGTTCTTGTGTAATTCATCTTCTCCCTAAAACAGCCCAACTTGGGGAAAGTAGCTCCCAAAGGTCCAAGAATTACAAGCGTTATGCTAAAATGGCAGAAATGGACCGGTTCTGGACATTTTCAAGCGCTTTCACGTCAAATCCAAAAAGGCCCAAATAAACCAAGCACAGGCTGAATCTCCTCCATGCTAAGAAGCTAACTATAGTGTTAATCACAACAATGCCAGCCTAAGTTTTCATTCGATGGGTGTGTTTAGACCACAAGATTTTTCAGCAACATTAAAGGTAGAGTATGCAGGATTTTCCTAAAAAAAAAAAAGTCAACTTTTACAGGAATACTCCTGCTCAATCATCAACTTCGAGCCTCTATACCTGTGTGTCAGTGTTTGAGTTTGCCTCACCTACTCCGAGACCCCCGTCTCTGCTGTTTTGTCAATGTTTTGGTTGACTTGGGATGTTTTTGGGTGGAGAGTAGGAGTGGTAATGGGTGGTGACCAGCCAATCACAGTGCACCAAGTACGCAGTTTTTGACCGAATGGTGTATTCACCATTCGGTCAAAAACTGCCATGCTAAAAACTGCCATGCTATTAGCCAAACTGCCATGCTATTAGCCAAGCTTGGTGGCAGTGAGCATGCGCCGCCACTGGCATTGAGCCACAGAGGAGGAGCCCTGTTTGGATGTTGTTTGTAGATAAATAGACGAACTTATCGAACATTTCTGCATACTCAACCTTGAAGGACATGGACGCTACTGTTAGCGCTGCTGCCTCACAGCAAGAAGGTGAAGAAGGAGCATGTTCTCCCCGCCTATGTGTAGCTTCTCCTTGCATACTGTGGCCTCTTTCCACCATCCAAAAAACACGCTCACAAGACTGATTGGTGACTCTTAATTGCCCATAGGTGGTTGATTGATTAAGCAGCCTGGGATAGGCTTCAGTGATCCAAAATGAATGAATGAATGAATGAACAGACACACCCTGGGGCTTGTACTTTCTAAAGGTCCAGGACTTAACTGTATCATGCTTCAAACAGCTGAGATTGAACAGTTTTCCTCCAGTGTAAGCTTCTTAAAGGTCAAGTTTTTAAAATTCTTTTTCCAGTGGCACCTGTCCCCTCTCAAGTACCAACAAATCCATCTGCAGTGTAAGAAAGGACAATTAAACACCCACAGGCTGAGCATCTACCGTGCAAACTATGTTGTCATTTTTTGCTGTTGCTGTTGTTGTCTTTCTGCCCTCTTACAGTCATGGAGGAATATTTTAGCGGGGACCAAAAAGTCATGGAACTTGCGGTCGAAAAACAACTGACGCCCTTAAAACCAATTCTTTCCCACAATAAATGTCCTCAGTTTTCTTTCAATAAGTTAAATTCATGGCTTTTTTTCCGTTGTCTTGAAAGAGATTTCAGAATAATTTTGTACGACACCTATCTTTTCAATTTAAATGTAATAATGCTGCAGAAAAGAACTTAAATTTCCATTCATGGATTTGTATCTCCAGTCATTTGACAAGAGAACCTGAATTTCCATGATGCCACTGAACACATCACAGACACAATCCCGTAAAATTTGGACTATGTGCGCAATAGAATTTAAAGCCTGGATGGTGTGATTGCATTTACCTGAAGCACAGATGGCATTGTTTTACTGCCCTCTACTGGTCTGGTTGTGTAACGCAATTGGTTTTTTTTTTTTTTTTTTTACAAATATGTTACTATAATCTACCTAGGTTTTTCACCCAGTAGTAGGACCAATGACAAACAATGGGTCAGAGGAGTAACTGTGAAATTAGTTCTAGGAACTACTTGTCCCTCTCGTCAAAAGCCCTCCTACTTAATCCTGAGTGCTGTTTTCTTGCTAAAGCTTTTATTTAAAAGCACCATATGATTATTCTTTTACAACGTATTGTGACTAAAAAGGAAAGTTATGGTTTTACTTCAGCTTATACTCCATAGCATGTTATCTAGCACCGATCCAACCTGCTTCAATGTTTTATTGACCATCAACGGACCATTAGCACAGCATTGATTAGCATTGTATTTCCCTGAAGTGCTTATTTGATATGGAACTGTTTGATTAGCTCAGTCTCCAGGTCCATGGCGCACGTATCTGGTATTCCAGCCGTGACAATCAAAACACACCAGACACACACGCTCTTCGTCACAAAGGCGATTAAAGACCAGACACAATCAAACGTAAGTGAAACCAGCAAATGGGTACGAGAGTCCAAAGAGAAGTAATACAGCTTCTAATGATGCAACTGCTACTTCGTATCCACATCAACCGCTCGCCAATTCCCCGATTCTTACCGGCTAATGGTCAAAAGCAGACGCATGTGCATCCACACGGTGTTAAAGTCTAATAAGACGACAGCATCTGAGGGTGTTAACAGCTTCATTGGTGCTGTAACTGGTGCAAAGGGACCTGGTTAATGTCTTAAACGAAAACAACATAAAACCAAGTTGAGACGCTCAAATGCTCAAACGCATGCATGAACTAATTTAGCACTCAGGTAGATACACACACACACACACACTGGGTACACACATACAGACGCAAAGACGCCTCTGGCAAAGTCTTGCACATCACTGACACAGTCTCTCACACACACTCACACACACACCGTGATTAAAGACCAGGGCCATCTGGCGCTGTAAAGAGAGCAAGGGGAAAGCACCCTCATAGATGCTGATGCAAGCCTTGAGACATGTCCTTTATGTCCTCATTTCCTTCCTCCGTCTCTCTTCCACCCTCTCGTCCTTTCTCCACATCTCCCTCTCCTTTCTCTCTCTCCTTCCCCACGCTGAAGCAAATTATTCCTCTTCCTTCATGTTTGTAAATCAGTGTGGGAGATAACCTGTGTACGCAGCAGGTCCCTCTCTCCGGCCAGCGGTGGTTAACAGATGCTCGGGGACGTTTGCTTCTAGCTGCTCCTGCTGTTGCTGTGAGACTAATGAAAATATGTGTGAGGCGCCGGAGCCTTTTACTAAAAGTTGGGGGGATTATAATAAATATGGATGTGAATTTAAAAGGAAACAATTGGAAGAAAGAGTCGGTGCCAAAAAGGCAGGTTTCAGGACGCTGAAAGGAGACATGAACAGCCTTGAATTAAGAGCTTCCAAAGAAGATTAATTAACCGTTTTTTTAATTATTCTGAAGGAAAAGTTCTGCCACAGTTTGTTTTCATAAATGTGGTTTTTGTAAGTCTCTGGATTCTTTTTCTGTTCTCTTGGATAATGAATGAGTCATTGATTTGTAGAAGTAGTAACTGGTGAAGTAAATGTGACTTTTGTTATGCTACCAAATTTCATTGCTAGGAGCTGCATGCGTGTTAATCAAAAACAACTGTGACCTGACCGAACAAGACAGAACAGCTCAGGAAAGAAACTTCTGTTGAGTTAACGACCTGAGGGACCTCACTCAAAAGGGAAGTATGGAGACGCTTCCTACAACTAGTCCACAGACTTCAAGACACGCCACTTGTGAAGGGGCGGGACCATAGACTGTATAATGAGTGGACGTAACGACGTTCAGCTCAAACTGAAGCCTCCAGCAGATGCTCCGCCCCCTGGTGTCTGGCTGCAGTATAGGTCATGAGCCCCGCCTCCTCGTGTATTCCAGATATGAGCCGGGAAAACTTCAAAAAATTACGATACCTGGTAGAAACGTTTCTCTCATCTTTACGCTAAGGTAGTATGACGATGTCATCTGGCTGCATGGTGTTCAGGTGTTTTTTTTTCTGAGAAGTTGGTTTCTCATTAGTTATTGGACGTCAAAAACCGCAATATAAGTTTCGTTTTACGATACTTGACAGCTGCCGTTCGTGAGTAGTTTTTATCGGGGATATAAGAAACTTCGGGAAAGAGCCAAAAGGAGACTAAACCTTAAATATTTTTATTTCTCTTTTTTACTTGGCCCCACCGGAAATTCTCTACTGCGCAGACTCTGGCTGCACAATGGCGGCTAGAGAAACGGGTTTTTTGGCTTCAAAATCGTAGAACGGTGACAGGCAGGAGCACGCTGTCCATTCTATATACAGTCATTGGACGGGACGAAGAAAAACACAAAATTCAACACCTTCTCAAAAATTGGCTGAAACACTTTTGACATGATTTAAAAATCTGTAGTTACCGTCTTCAGACAATATTAATTAAAAAAAGGAACCACAACAAAACAGTCAATTTTTTTTTCTAATTATGTGGCGAAATAAAACTTCTTGGCTCAAAAGAAAAAAAAAAAACAAGGACACTTAAGATGAGTTATCACAGAAATTCAGAAAAAAAAACAAGTGGTGAAGATTTTGAGCAAGCCTAGAAAGAAATGAATGAAGAAGCCTATTTCCACCTGTTACAAAATATAATTGAGAAACTGGTTTTGTTGAGAGGTTTTTTTGTATCCACATTAGGTTAAATTTTTGATATAGAAAGACAATATTTTGAGTTTTAGCTCCAAATTTCACCTTTTTTTACCCAAAATTTTGAGCTTTTACTAAAAGTTTTGATATCTTACCTCTGATAATTTTGATATTTTATCTCAAAATGTTGAATTTTGTCTCAAGGTTAGGCTTAATTTGGGCTGATTTGTTGGAAAAAAAAAAAGAAATCTAAAAAAGACAACAAGTTTTTCTTTTATTTCATTAACTGGCAGAGATGGGCTTCTTCTTGTTTTAGTACCATAATCTAAAACTCCCCCCCCCCTTGTTTTCAGCCAAACCAAAATAAATACCAGTCCAGAATTCAACCTTTCTATAAACTCATGTTGAAACCATAAAACTATATAATAATAAGGATAATAAAAACTATAAGCATAATAAGGAAAACTTCATAATCATGCAAACAAGAGATGTTTGTAACCGGCAGGGGGTTTGACATTTATGTTTGGAGAAAGAAAGTTTTTCATTGGCAGGATGTGCAGGTCGAACAGAATTCAGAACAAAATGTACAACTGGGACAATGACGAATGGATGTACTGTCATTATTTGATGAAATATTGTTCACACTGCAAAAACTGAAATCTAAGCAAGTCATTATGTCTCATTTTGTCATACAAATGTCTCATTTTGCGTTTTTTAAAGACAAAAATGAGACATCAATTGCTTGTAACAAGTAAAAAAAAATCTGCCAATGGGATAAGATAAAAGATTCTTGTTTTAAGACATCTTTCTAATTTCAAGAAACTTCCCGGGCAAATTCGTCTTATCCCATTGGCAGATTTTTTTGACTGGTTACAAGTAATTTACACCTCATTTTTGTCTTAAAAAAACTTGAAATAAGACATTTTTATGACCTGGTCTGGTGAATGTGGCTCAAATTAAGAACAATAAGACAATTTTTACTACAAATAAGACATAATGACTTGCCTAGATTTCAGTGTTTGCGGTGCATGTGAGCACTATCAAAGAAAGTGTGTGTCTTATTTTCAGCAAAAAAAATGTCTTTTTAGACTTAATATAAGCCACTTTTGCCTGTCAAGTCCAGAAAAATGGCTTATTTCAAGATAAGTCAAGACAAAAATGACGACTGAGTTGCTTTAAACAAGTGAAAAAAATCTGCCAATGCTGTAGAAAAAGTGTATTGTAATGGGACATTGTTCTGATTTCAAGCTTTACAAGCAAATTTTGTCTTCAAATAAGACATTTTCCAGACTTGTCAGGGAAACACAGTTTTCGAAAAAACCTTTTTTCATGTTCTGTCTCTTTAAGGCTCCTAAAACCCCCTTTTTTCTGATTGGCCAGTTTTTTAAAGGCCTGTCTCAGCAATGGAAGGGCCTTAGTGATTGAGGCCCTCTTTTCTAAAGTGTCATGAACTTTAGATCCTTATGTTATGTGATGACAAATGTATGAAATGTAACTTTGTTGCTCTGAAACATGTTCAATTACAAATAAAGCATCTTATTGTATCTTGTATCTTAGCATGTAGAGGTTTAAAAATCTGCATACGTTTCGTCCAAACATTCAGCTTTTACTACTTAAAACCCATGTTTGAAATATAGAAAAAGCAGAACAGCCCCTCTTTAATCTTTGTGTACATTATTAATTTCAAAAACCCTCTTTGTAAACACATATATACAGTTTTATGGAGGCTAAATTAGCATAAAAGGAGGGTCCCTTATACCAGGATGTTTGAGTCCATATGTTTACTGCTTTGATGAAAACCCTCTGAAGGCCGACAAAGACTGAAAAAAACAACAACTGTGCATTGGGAACTTCTTCCAGCAGGTGCTGAGTAGATCTGGAGTTAACCATGCAATTAAGAAAAGAAAAAGAAAAAAAATCTCCATTTAAAGTTAGAAACCTTACACTCCAAAAGGAAAAACGTACATCATTCATGGCACTAGTGCTCGGCTCTCTGTGTGCACCCTCTGCTTCTCTGCCTCCACTATTGATTCTCTCTAATCATAATTTTCACCCCATGAGGTAAGAGCACCTTGGAGATTTAAACCAACCTATGCTTCACTAATCTAGGAAACAGTGTATTTTAATATGCCGAGCTATATGCTAATCACCAGAAAAGTGCGGCTGAACACCTACTTAAATGCAAACATAGGACCCTCCATCTGTCCCTGGGGCGAGAGGAGGAGGTAATTTACATGATTAATTACCTATACCTAACAAGCACAAACGCTGTTCAGGGCTTCAAGGGTTCTCCACATTGCATGTTGATGCATGTGTGTGTACGTGCATGAGTGTGTGTGTGTGTTTTAGCTCAGCTATGCCGGTCTATTCCACACTTAATAGTCTAGTCAGGTAATGATCTATAATTAATGATGCTGCCTAATTTTGCAGTCCTATCATTCTGTTAGCTGTAGCAAAAGTTGGCTGCGGTTCAATACCAACACTGTGAATCGAGAAGTTTGCATAAACTCAGCAGCAAGGTGTGGAAACTCTGGAAGAACGAAAGACTCCGTTGGATTTTGTACGCGTACGTAGACGCCTTTCTGACTAATAACTCCAGGATCGAAAGTTCACCTCCTTTCCGATTGGCCCCCGCGTAACCCGCTCGCAGCAGATGTTTTGTAAACGAGGTGGTGCTGTTGTCAGGTCGAAGTCACTTTAAAGATCAGGAGAGTTAAAGAGGAACAGACACGGAGAGGTTGGAAGTTGAAGAGGAGAACAACAAACAACTACTTTTATATGGTTATAAAAACATCTGATGGGAGAGTTTCAGTTAGGAATTTGCTGCAGTTGAAGTGAAAAAAAAATGAAAGTAGAGCAGCGTCGATGCTGCAGTGAAGCTGTTTCTCTCTCTCTCTCGTTCTCTGGCTCTTAAAAACTGACTGCAGACATATGGGCTCCTTCATTACCTGTAATGTGGCATAATAGCAGCTTTCACATGAGGCATATGTGTGTGGGCAACTGCATGAGTGGGCAAGTGGGCAGGAGTCTAAGTGTGTGCAGCTGTGTGTGTGTGTGTGTGTGTGTGTGCATGTGTGTATCTATGTGTGTGTGTTTCATCATCAGTGGGTCTTTGTGTGTTTGTGTCTGCTGGTATAATGTGCTGCATAACAATGGCAGTGTTTTGATTAAGCATCAATCAGAGGCTAACAAGTTTAAGATATCACTGATCAACACACACAGACACACACACACACACAAACGTGCACACAATACACATAGACGCCCATTTCTGCCATTTGGAAAAACAAAAAAATTAAAAACTGGTTTTGTTGAGAATCTTTTTTATCCATATAAGGTTGACATGTGGATATAAATAGTCAAATTTTGAAGCAAAAAGTCAAAATTTCAATTACATTTTACGTAATTTGAATTTGACTATCTCAAATTTTTAGCTTTTTATCTTGTTATCTTGACTTTTTAATCTCAATATTTTCATTGTTTCACTCAAAATGTCCTATTTGCATAAAGATTAAAACTTCTTCTCTTTTAACTCCGGCTTAATATTAAAAAATTCAACTTTTATCTCACAATGTTGATATTGGTTGTATCGCAAAATTTCCACTTTCTGTCTTTTGTTTTCAAATTTTTACATAAAATTGTAACTTTGCATTTTTGTTCTTATTATTCATCTTCTTATTGTTTATCTTAAAAAATCCACTCTTTCTGGAAATTAAAAATTCTTTCCTTATAATTTTGGATTTTTATTTCACAACTTCTTATCTTGTAGTTTTGACATTTTAGACTTTCGTCTTTCATGATTTTGACATTTTACATCATAATTTTGACTTTTTGTCTTTCATGTTTACTTTATATCTCCTCACTTTAACTTTTTAATCTCAATATTTTCATTGTTTCACTCAAATATTCCTCTTTTTAAGAAATTAGAACCTATAACTTCAGCTTTATTTTCAAAAATTCAACTTTTATCTCAAAGTGTTGACCATTATCTCAAATTTTCCACTTTCTGTCTAAAATTTTGCGTTTTGCAGCTAATCTGTAGTTTTGCAGCTAATTGTGTTTAACAGACCCACTCACAGCTACATTTCAACAACTATAGTGATCAGCATTCAGGGGCTGAAACCAAACAAACAACGCGTTGTTGCCCAGGCACCTTCACAGCTCGCTCTGCGCTTCTTTCCTCAATGAATCACAGCTGACTCATACTGTAACCAAGTCATCTCTCATTGTTTCACTCTAATAAAAAGGCAGAAGGCGAGAGAGAATAAATAGGTGTCTCAAGTTGCTGTTAGGGAGTGTGTGGAGGAAGATTGGACACATTCATCACAGAAAAACACACACAGGTTACACCAGAAACACTACTACGAGGAGATTTAGAGTCATTTTCACTCATTTGAGTCTGACGGAGAGTCCAGAAAGAGAGCTCAAAATCAGAAGTTAGAGGTGAAAAGTTCTGGATGTGAAACCTGCCAATCTATGTGCGTGTGTACATCAGCGAGTATGTGTGTGTTTTTTAAGAGCATGGCGAGTGTTTGGTGGAGGTTTCTTAAGCCCTGCCAACTGTTAAAGCTTGTTTTTCTGCCAGTACCTGCTGTCAGCTCCACCTGTGCCATGAAAAGACACACACAGCTTTGCAGCTGTCTCACCTCGGTGCAATGAAGTGCAGAAGGACATGCTGCAAGTGGTGGGGAAAAAAAGAGCTCTGAGCACGTATTAAATGTGAGAAAGGAAACAACGGAGCATGCATATGAATAAATGCTTGGAGAGTTGCTTTAAAAAGAACCTGGGGAGACTTTTTGATAAAGGGACTTGATCTGACTTCTTTTGGAGGAAGAAAACTAGATTATTTGAAACACTTTAAATCCACAATGACCCGTCTTATCTCCGTCTTTCGTGCTTTATGTCTTTGTCTCCGACCGCCTTCGCCTATTTCTCTTTCCCTGTAAAAAGCTCAGATATGCAGATATGTTTGAGTTACTGTGACGCTGCAGCAGAAATAATGTACAGGTCTGAACATTTCTCAGCACTATCTCTCCGTCCTCGCTGACTTCCCGTCTCGTTTCCTGCCTCTTCATTTTTCTTGCGACCACATCAGCGCTTACTGTTGGGTTTTAAGTACTCTACCTTTACATCAAGTGGGTATGAATGACGGTGAGCGAGAACTGCATAAAAAACACCCACAAAGACTGAATCCTCTGAGTCTAAATCAGACAATTTGGATTAATTTCTTCTAGATTGGAGCCAATTATGTTTCTGCACACAATATGCTGCTATATCTGAGTGTTTCTGGGTGTTTTTGTTGCAGCAGGTGGTCATTCAAGGCCGAGGCTTTTTCTCTTAGTGCTGTCTTCATTTACAGTACAAAAAGCAAACTTGAACTGTAGGATGGCTCCTGTTGCTACACTCCATAGCTGATGAGATTGGTTTAATTGTCATTAGAAAAGCCAGTCTTGGATTACAGATTTATTTGTTTATTTGAGATGCAACGCAGACAGATTCAGTGTATTTCCCCCGTAAGGCGCACCGGATTATAAGGCGCATTATCCAAAAAAATGCTCCAACAATCCATCCAGAGGTGCAGCTTCGTATCTTACCAAAGTCGTAGTGAAACATTTTGATGGGTTTTTGAGCGCCGTGTACCTCATGAAATCAGTTTGAGGTCAGTAAGCACAACCAGAATTAATACATAAGGCATCGCATTGAAAGGAGTTTTGAGGAAATTAAAGGGTTTTAAGTGCGCCTGATAGTGCTGAATATATACAGTATATATAGAAATATATGTTTCAAATTTTTCATTTTTATTCCGTACACTTTCAATCTTTGCCTCAATTCAAAGATTTGCTCATTTTGTCAACCTTCAATCAATTCCACTTACACTGATCTTTCATTGCATCCTTTAATATTATTTTCTAACTTACAGTTGTTGGGTTAAGAACCGTTGCTCCTCTTTCTTATTTACATTACTGCAGAGTATCACTGTCAGGTTATTCTTTCATCCTGTGTGGAAAGTCTCCTGTGAGTTTATCTGAACCCATTCACACTCTACTCTTCAATCCTGGCCTTCAATGAGCTCTCTCTACCTCTCTTTCTGTCTCTCTATCTCTATCTCTCTCTCTGACCCGATCACCTGCCGTCTCTCATTCCATCTGCCATTCTCCAGCTTTTCATCAGTCGTCTACTTGATTGTCTTTTCTGTTTTGCCAAGCTACTGTTGTCTCCCAGACTTCCTCGTGTCCTTCATCTGTTTGCCTGTCATTCATCCCCAACCTGCTACCTGTCTTCTCTCTCTCTCTTGTCCACATCCAACTGGCAGACCACTTACCTGCCTGACTCAGACACTTTGAATAAGTTCGACACATTTCGCTGCCAAATGGTTTTAATGAATTACTTTGAAATGCTGAATTAAATTGAAATCAGGTTCAGTTACCCCAATAAATTCTTTAAAACAAATTAAAGTTCGACAACAAGAGCATCTACCCAACTGGAACTAAACCATCACTGCTAGTACAAGTAATGTTGTGCTCACGAGTGTACATATCCTAGTGAATTTGGCCTGAAAACTGTGAAACATGGAGGTGGATCACTGATGTTTTGGGGATGTGTGAGCTACAAAGGCTCAGGAAAATTGGTCAAAATTGATGGCGAGATGAATGCAGCATGTTATCAGAAAATATCCAACCATTCATCATCTTCTTATCATTCATGTTCTCTGAAAATGGCCAAGAAATCATAAATTCTGCCAGGGTATGTAAACTTATGAACGCAGTTGTGTCCCAGAGCTTCTCTCCAAGCATCTTTCAGCTGAATCCCTTAGTGAGGATAACACACTCCACTATTGTTGGAAATGTTCTGTACTATATCCAAATTGTAGTTGCGAAAAAACAGCGGCATGACTCAGATGTGTGTCTCTGAGAAAGTGAGAAGAGTCGTTGCTTTGTTCTCTCGTAACTCGACTTTTTAAAGAAGCACAAAACATCAGTTGGAATCTTTGTTCAAAGCAGTCGCAAGCTTTCTTTTCTCTGAAGAAAAACACCTCTTTCTCATTCAATGCCTCCTACTGTTCACTGCAAAGAGGGTTCTAAAGTAATGCTAGTTGTTTTTGACATGCTCACAAAGGAAATCACATCCACTTCTTAGAAACCTTTCTTTCAAGACACTTTGTCTGAAAATTAAATGCGTTTAAGAGGGAAAAAACTCTAAGCCCAATGTTTCATCAGATTTAAAATTGCTACATTAGTTGTCAAGGCAGTTTTCCTGTTTTATAAGCAATTTTGAACCCCACATGTCCTGTATAATTCTGGACTATGTGCATTACTGTGTTAGAAAGCTTATAACTGAAGAACAAAAAGGAAAAAAAACTGTTAGTAACACCTCATTTGAAAGATGAAAATCTCTGGTTTCAGAAAATTTAATGTTTTTATATGTAGCTAAAGTCCACATCAGGCAAAATGTAGCATCTTGTGACTATTTTTGAAAACAGTCACCTAAAGATGCTTCATGCCAGACATAAGACAACAACCACATGACTTCTACACCTTTTTATCTGTATCTGGGTAAAATTTAGTTTTCTAAAAAAACACCTTGTAGCAGTTAGAGAGTTTTTAGTCTCAGTAACCAAACACCAGGCAGAACTGTACTCACTGTCCACACTCTAGTACGAAGACTCTGTGCAAACAAAACCAGCTTTATCAGTGCTCAGTGTCCTCTTTTTAGTCACCTTTGCTCTAGTCATTAAAACCTTCACCAAAATCATGAAATTGTAGATCCCAGTCGTAGGATATACCTTTTCTGTTGCGCACATGAACGTGAATAAAGATGCACAGCAATAAATAGGTCTTGCCAATCATATAAATGGCAACAGCACTGGCACTTTTATGTTGCATGCTTAAGTGACTGACAGGGCTGTTAACAAATAAACTATCCTCTTATGGAGCTGATATGCAAGAACCATGTGCTATTAGCCTGTCAAGCAGGGGGCTCTTGTTGGCTATCACAAGCTGTCCTGGGGTGAAAACTCAACAGGAAATGATGGAGTCACCCTAAGAAAAAAAACCCACCCAGCTTTACCAAGTTCATAATGAGGAGGAATTCATGTGAATGACAAACAACGGACTTTACGAGAGAAATTTCACCACTTGGAATAAATTGATGAAACAACACTTTTGATATGTTTGAACTCTGGATTCCTCTGGTGGAAAGGAGAGTTAATATTCAGATTACGGGGTTCAGATGTGACGTAATGACCCCCAAACAGATAGGATGTCCTAGTTGTTGTGATCACTATCTGAGAGATTTGTTCAGTAATTGTTTTGTTGGTGAAGTAAACTGCTAAACAAACTTGATGACTCAATTGTGAATAAACTTAACTTTTTTACTGAAGTATTCGACAAACTTGGTAATTCTTACACTTTGACTTAGTCATATGAATGGCCACCAACCACCCCCTCCAGTGGGACTTAAAGGGATAAACACACAAGCCCTGCTCCGAGCTGAAAAACAGAAGTAGCCAAGTCTGAAAGAACACCAGCTGCTAACAGACAAACGCCTGCATTTGTCTTTCTCTAAGTTGTGATAAGTTTTAAAGCCAGACTGAGGTTGAAATGTGAAACCACCTCAGGGATTTTCTCTATCTGTTGACACGATAAACTTTACTGAACCTCAAAGCAGCCGCCCTTGTTGGCCAACTTCACTCACCATCCCCAGGGAACGGACTCTATTATTCACAAAGTCTGCTCCACATTCTCGCGGACCTCACACAAACACACCGAGCCACCTACACACACACATAGATACGTTTTTTATCTCTTTGACTCCCCCCTGTGTTTCTTTTTTTATGTTTCTCCACTCTGAAAAGTTTAGCATGTTGTTAGCTGAAGTTTGTTTGGTGTTCAAGTCCTGATCTGGGAAATGAGTCATCACTTAAAGCAACCTGGGCACAGTTTCATGAAAACTGCTAATCGTGAAGGCTAAGTTGGTGCTGAGGGTGTTTTGTTAAACCGCTCTTGAGATTTCTCGTGCAGCTCGGAGGACATGCAAACGGAATACCAAAGAGCATTTTAAATGGCGGCATATATCAGAAATACCAAATAGATTTCAGAAGTTTGTTGAATACTTTAAAATATTCTGGGAACTCTTCTTTTAAAAGAGTCATCAATAGGAGTGTATCTTAATCATATCTGAGGATTTCTTCAAAAATGTGTCTTCGTCAGCCAAGCAGCACAAGTGCATCACTATTTTATGTCTGTCAAGAGGCCAGAGCTCAACCACCATGATACTTTGCAGCTCTCCTTTCTCTTTTTGTTGCATTTTGTCTTCTTCTGTTCGATGGGCATTACAAACTCAGACAGTGATGGATGAGCAGAGACAGACTGGATTATAGCGGAGAAGAACTGACTCAGTAGCTCCGTAGAGGCAGACCTTCCTGAGCCAGCATGAGACTCCTGTCCTCTGCTTGGCCTTTCTGACGATGCACTTTAGGTTTCGCCGGTGAGTATAATGATGCAGCGTGCAGCAGCAGCACCTTCCGAGTCCATTTTCAAGGTGCATTCGCCTTCAGAGGATGTAATGGGGAGAGGTTTTCGAAACCTATGGCAACCCAGTCCTCTGACCTTGCTTTTCTTTGCTGGTGAGAAGTTTCGGGGCGTTTAAATGATTCATGGGCTCAACACAAATATTCAGACAGGAGGCTTGTTTACTTCCTGAACCCTGCACATCTCTGAGAGAGAACTCCTATGAGCAGTTGGCAGCTGACTGAGCTGGAAAATATAAACCTCTACAGGTCGTCAGTCTGCCAGAACGTCACGTGGGAACATAAGAGGAGTTTTTGACCTAGTTGCAAACAGTCATTGGGGTCTTCAGTTGTGATGAGCACAGTTTTTAACAGAGTACCTACAAATTTTTGAGGTGAGAAAATCCTGAATTCATTGTGTTTAAATCAGACAAGGGGATAGAGAAGTGTGGATCACCAACCGACAGGCACTTTAGCACATGTTTTGGCTCCCGGGAGAGCACTATAGCATATGTTTGGCTCCTGAGAGGGCACTCAAATGCATTTTGGCTCCTAGGGGAATACTTTAGCACATGTTTTGGCTCCCAGGAGGTCAGTTAGTCATATTTTAACCAGCCAAAGAGGCAGATTAATACGATTCACCCTCCAGGACGGCACGTCAAGCATTAGTTTAGCTCCCAAGAAGGCACCTAGCACAAGCTTGTCTCTCAAGAGTGCATTTTAGGGTGTGTTTTGGCTCCCAGAAGGGCAGTTTATCCTGTTTTGACCGCAAAAAGGGGCAGATAAACATGGTTAACTATCCAGGTGGACACTCTAAACAGCTATTTTGGGTCCCAAAAATCAAAGTGTCTTGTTTTCTAGCTACTAGGAGGGCACTTAAGTGTTTTTTGGCTCCCAAGAGGTAGTTTTAGCAAGTGTTTTGGTACCACACTGTGCATTAACCAGACAAAAAGGTAGATTAATGTGAATCACCACTCAGGCAGGCGCCAACAAAGTTGTTTTGAATCCCAAAAGGCACCTTAGTATGTGTTTTGGCACTAAAGAGGGCATGTCAGATAGCTTGTTTTAACACCCAAGAGGCAAAACGGCACACATTTGGCTCCTGAAAGGGCACAACAGCATGTTTTGGCTCCCAGGAGGGCAGCTTATCCTGTTTTAACCAGAGAAAGGGGCAGAACAATGTGGTGAACTTTCCAAGGGGGCACTCTAACAGTTGTTTTGGGTCCCAAAAGTGCACATTAGCTTGTGTTCTGGCTCTCAAGCGGGTAGTTTAGCATGTGTTTTGGTGTCCATGTTACCAGTTTACCATGTTTTAACCAGCCAATGAGGCAGATTAATATCTTTCACCAACAAGGAGGGCACTTCAGCATTTGTTAAGCTCCCAAGAAGGCCCCATACACAATCTTGTCCCTTAAGAGTGCATTTTTGCGCATGTTTTGACTCCCAAAAGGGCACTTTGGCACGTTTTTCAACAACTGGGTCAGCACCCACTTCTACGCACACCACTGCACCACTCACCCTTGAATAAATTGCTTCTCTAAAACATATGTATTCAAAGCTCAAGCTGTGAACCATTAGCATTGGAACATGAGATTTCTCTTAATCTTTGAATATTCTCCTCTCAGAGATTCTGGGTTTGATAGCGGCGTTATAGAAACTATAGGAATCTGTTCTCAGTTCTTCTTAAGACTCATTGATGTGAATATGAACTGATGAAGATGTTTCTCCTCATTAACTCAAGAGGACTTTACCCTGGAACTAGAACACTAATTGATCAATTAGAAGTACACTCTTATCAAATATTCTCCAAATTCCCACTCAGTTTTGTCGTCAGATAATAAACTACCAAGCCAACATACTGTACAGTGTTGTGATCATCTCCTTGTTAAAGCGTTCACTCTGATGCAGCTCGCTCATTTCAGAGATGAATAAAAAAGCTTTTATGAAGGATTGAGAAACATGAGGGAGCGAGGAGCATGAAAGGGGAGAAAAGAACTTTAATGTATTTTTTATGACAAGTTTCAGTGAACTCAGATTCATGTACAATATTTACAATAACAGACAGAGAAGTCATTTATGGTAGAAAGACAGGCTCTATTGTCACTGTAATGGCTGCTGTGAGTTCCCATCCTTCTTCAGGGAAAAGCTTTAACCCTTTGCGTATCACATTTGCTGCTCAAATTACTTTAGGAATGATTGTTTTTCTCTATGTTGTTCCAATGTTTTCATTTTCAGGCCATTGAAGGGGAAAATAATGCTTTTTACGAGGCACTAAATTAATTTCATGTTCATGTAATATAGCTTTAATCCACTCAGTGAAAGTCATCTCTTTCTATTCTCCATTGTTTCAACCATTTTTAGGGAGCTACATGTTGCTGCAGAGATTTTTTCATGGGAAGAGCGATTAAATCCAGATTTTACAAAGGATTTTGTTGCTAAAAATTGTGTTACTATAGATTTCAATGATTTAACTACATTAAATATAAAGCAGCATGTTAAACTAGTTGATGGACTTCAATCTGCAAGGAGGACAGACGGTAGCTCTGCTAACTTTAGGCAACATTTAGAAGCTAACTGTAAATTTTTTTCAGGTAGCTTCCCCTCTTACAAATTTTCACCAATTCTCACTTTAAAAATGCAAAACTATTCAACATGTTCAGAAGAAGTGCACTAGAATGTTTCACATTTCTAACCCTTTTAGTTTTTAAAATATTCAACATTTTCCAACTTATTTTGGCTCATTGAAATGAATTGAAACATTCTGTCACCCTGGAAACCCATGAAAACCACACATCAGATTAATCTGCAAGGAGGACAGACAGTAGCTCGGCTAACTTTTGGCAACATTTGGAAGCTAATTGTACATTTTTTAGGTAGCTACCCCTCTAACAAATTTTCACCAATTCTCACTTCAGTAATGTGTAACTATTGAACATGTTCAGGAGCAGTGCACTGGAATATTTCACATTCCTAATCCTTTTACTTTTTAAAATATTCAACATTTTCAAACTTATTTTGGCTCATTGAAACAAATTGAGTCATTCTGTCACCATGGAAACTCATGAAAACCACACAGCAGATTATGTTGTATGGGGTTAGAGTTTGGGATGGGGCTTGGCATTTCAATACCTGGTATTTACTACCAGGAAATGCAACTCAGTGTAAAGCCAATCCAAACACTGGATCCTGTGTGTTTTGGTTGCTATGGGCATGAAGTAATTTGGACAAAAACAGTTCATTTGTGCATTATTTTTTCCATTTAAAGTCCCAAAATATCAGCTTGATCACTAGAAAAAGCTGCAATATTTGTCTCGAGTACAACAAGAGATACATCCAGATACATGCTAATCCTTAGTGTCTTCATATGTGAGATACTTCTATTGAAGATAACACGGTTTTGCAAAATTATGACTGAACACATGAACAACCAAGAAAAAAAAGAGTCTTTTAGCTTTGTGTCTTCTTTCTGAAACTACATGATTATTCTCCCTTCTCCTCTGCGCTGATTAGTGTCAGCCTCTTCACAGGACATCTCATCATCCATAAATGGAGGCCCCTATTTTTAGGCTAATGTTTTGTGTTTTCTTGTACTTTCTTTCTGTTGTTGGCTTATTGCTCTCTAGCCTTTTTGTTCAGGCAGTTTCAGAAATGGAGCCACCC
>RPOG01003549.1:0-61178 GCA_008086565.1 Thalassoma bifasciatum | reverse complement strand
TTTTTTAAGCTTCTTTTTACGACCGTTAAGGTTGTCCTTCCCAAAAAGTCAAAGAGGAGGAAAATGTTGAGATAGTTGTCACTTAAAGTTGATCAAAAACACAAACAAACAAAAAAGCATTTAGTTTGGAGGACTTGTTGCTAACCTCACACATCACGCTCTTACCTTGTTGCTATCTACGCCGCTGTGACTCAAAGGAAACACTTCACAAAGTGATCCGAGCACAAACTCTGAGTTTGACCTTATTAGCGGGATGGTTGGTTGTTGCGGCTGCTATTGGAACAGGTTGGCAGGTTTGCCAGCGTTTATCAGAGCATATTAGACCTTCGCTGGGCTTCTATTAGACTTAATGAACATTTAAATCCTTTAATGGATTGAAGGGGAATTGACTGCGGCAAATTATCAGCTAGCCGCTCTCCGCCGGTGTTGATAAAGACACCCGCCCATAGAAGTTGAAGAGTCGCGTCTGAGACGGCGGCCTCCCTCCCTCCCTCCCTCCCTCTTTTCCTTTCTCATCTCACTTTGTTCCCTCCCTGTGACCGTCTTGCACTCTCTTCTCTCTCTCCTTGGCCGTGTTGTCCCTCTATCACACAGCCTCTCTTTTGTTTCTAACGCACGCTGTGTTCCTGTGTCTGTGACGGAGCAGAGGAGGCTGTTGCTGCAGAGCCAGATCTCAGTCATTCATCAGTCCCCATGAAGGGAACATCATAGAGATCTCTCTCCAGGAGGGATGTGCTAACACAACCACAACAGCAGCCCATTACAGAGCTGTCAAGCACCGCCTGCAACCTTTTCTCCCTGTCTCTCACTCTCTTGCATTATCCTTCGCCATTCCGGTGAGGAATCTTCAACCCCGCATGCCAGCTGAGCAGGGGGAACATAAATTATCCAGCAATACAGCTGCAATCACAGAGCATAGCGGGGCCGGCCCAGGGGCAGCTGAACTCTGGCCAGCCCAGCATCAGGTCCTGCTAATGGGTGGATAGGGCTCAGGAGAGGCCCCTGCTTTCTAAGGCCTCTCGCGCTCCTGGCTGCAGATCAGGAGGACTGGCAGACCCAGCCGTATTGATCTGGTAGCTCCTATATTCCTGCCGACAGCGGGCTAACAAGGCTGATGTCTCAATAAAGACCGGAGCCTTGGGGAGAGAAGAGGGAGCAGCCGGCCAACCAACAGCAACCTGTGTAAAGACAAACCAGCAGACACGGGCGGGGAAAGTTCACATCCTCACTGGTTATCTAATTCGCTCCCACAATGCTGCACAAACAGGCTTCCCCCTCAGGATGACACGGGGAAGTGTGAGGAATTAAATAGTGGGGGGTAGGTCATGAGCCGAAGAAGAATATACTTTTAAAACTTCCTGACTTGACTGTGTTTATTGCTTGAAATAAGGCTGCACAATATATCATTTCAGTATCGCAATATTTACATGCCCAACATTCATGTTGCAACATCGTAATTTATTTGAGCCTTTCAGTTTCTGTAGTCTGTTTACTAGTGGTGTGTGATACTGTAAAATTTGGTATCGATCTGATGCCAATTAAATACAGGGCCAGTATCACTGATATCAATACTAAACATACCATACCATAAACTCACCATACCTAACGTGCTTTTTTCTTTTTTCCTTCTTTGTTGTCAACCAGTAAATTTGAATATTTATGGAGAATAGCAATTAATTTGTATTAGCATTTAAGATAAAATTTTAATTAAACAGCTTGCACATACAGGCAGATTAACCATTACAGAGACATAAAAACATATTTCGGAAATCATCAATTTATTGATTATGTGGAGCAGCAGTGCTAAACAACTTGCACTGGGTGTTGGTCTAATAAATGTAAATTGTTAAGCAAAGTATAACATATTTAGCAGAGTGCTCCAAAGAAAAGTGAGAGGAGTGCACATACAGAAGAGAAAGTGAAAATGAAACTTAAGTATAGATCTCATCACATAAGTATTGATCGATATCGACACCAACATTGGTATCGATATATTGATATTTTGGATCAATCCGCCCACCTTTGCTATCTAAACCTCATTACATAACTAATAGATGTAAATGAGCATCCATTTTTAGATTTCACCACATTACATACAACAATTCACGTGGTTAAAGCACCTTCTCAGCGCTCTATCATCTCATCTGTTGTTATCAGGGTCAGGCAGAGCGACGTACAACATGAGTGGTTGAGTTAAAGGTCCTCTTCTCTCTCTATCTACTCCCGCTAGGATCAATACTTAGACATGACATGGCATTTCATTGCACTGTTACACAGATGACTGTCAGATTTATGTCCCTCTCAAAAAGAACAGTACTCATAAGTGGTGTGTGACTCTGCAAAATGTGATATCAATCTCTTAACAAGTAAATACAGGGCCAGTATTGCAGCTATCAATACCGATATTGATACATTTTACCCACTTTTCACCCACTAAAACTAACTAACTTCTGTTCATGAATGAAGGTTAAAACCTTATTTGTTAATCAGAAAATAATCATGTGCTTTCACTTTTTCCTGCTTTGTTGGAAAAAAGTAAATCTGAATATTTTTGTATATCAACAACTATTATATTTTTGCATCAAAAATATTGTTTTGATTAAAAAAAAAAACTTGCGCATACCAATGGGTTAACCATGACAGAAACATAGAAATATGTAGAAAATCAGTGTATACTGATATTAAGTATTGCTCTTATCACATAAGTATTCATCAGCACAGGTACAATGTTCATATCGGTATAATCCTTACCACTACAGCTCATCTTGGCTGATGTTTGGGCGATATAAAGTCCTGGATGGCTTTAAACTTTTTAAATTCTAATCATAAAAAAAACAAAGAGAAGGTTTTGGGTTGTACCTCTGGGACCCCCTCAGTAGATCTGGGTCCCTTGGCCCAATGTAGTCAATAGTTTATCACAAATTTAGCTGTAGAAATGGACCTTGATTTGAAGCTTGTTAGACAGTCAGGTTGAGGCTTTGATAAAATAAAACTTCTTTCATTTGAGGCATCTGGTTAAAATAAAGCCAATTCACAAAAGACAACACTTCAAGACTCTTATCTGTCACCACTCAGCTAAATTATTATAACGCTCTATATGTGGGGGTCACTGGGTTCCTCATCACCTGTCTCCAGATAGTAGAAAATGCAGCTGCACGTCTTTTAACTGGCACATTTCCCCCATTTTAGCCTCACTTCACTGGTTGCCTGAATAATTAAGGATCTATTAAGAAGAGAAAAAAAAAAGTTTGAAAATCTCTTAATGGCCTTGTCCCGCCCTTCTGTAACCATACAGACCCACTCGCTCTACCAGGTTAGCGACTGCTTAAGGTTCCTCGGACCAAGCGCACACTCAGAGGAGTCCGTGCATTTGCTGCTAAGGCTCCAAAACTGTGGAATGATTTTCCTCAGCACGTTAAAAAGGCTCCTACTATAACTGTTTTTTAAATCCTATCTTGAGACTCATCTCTTTTCCCTGGCTCTTGACTCACAGTAATAGTCAATTTTATTTATTTATTTATTTTACCTAATCTTGATCTTATTTTATCATTTTATTTAATTATTTCCTTCTAACTAATCAATTTCTTTTGCATGCCTTTTTCATTTCACTTATGTGTTGTGTTTTTTAAATTGATACTGTAATTTTACATATAGTGGGGATAGTAGTTTTATCTCTTGAGTGCTGTTATGTATTTTATTTTTCTTCTGTATAGCACTTTGGTCAACTATGGTTGTTTTAAAGTGCTTAAGAAATAAAGAGCGAGTTAGAGAGAGATAATGGTCAATGTGAGAGGAGCTTAGTAGGGATTTGGACAATCTGACAGTTTGTTTAGTTAATATCACATAAGGTGTTTTATTTAACACTTACAGAGTTCAAGGCAGCAGCTTACAGTTTTGTCTGAGTCAGTTTTCATCATTTCAGAGAGAGTCAGGGAAAATTCAGCTGAAAAGAGTAAAGCAGGAAACTTTGGAAAATATTCCAATCCATATATTGCAGGAAACAAGGATAAAGCAATAACATTTTTTTTTCCTAATATCACCAGCCCTTCTTAAAAGTGATGCTGAAAACTCAATTACTCTTTTTGCAACTATCAAAGAGCAGTGAAACTCCTCATGTTCAAACTTTCTTTCATGGTTTCAAGGTGAAATAAAGAGTGATTAATAAACCACTCTGAGGAGCAGAAGAAAGAAAAAACACCTGCAGAATGCTCCTGAAGCCTGACGTGTCATCAAATGCTTTTCTCTCCATTATTGACTGAGCACCATCAGCTGTAAGTGAGAGAGCAAACACACTGAGAAGCAGATGTGTGAAAGAGAAGCAGGTGATCTATTCTTAATGGTGAGACTTCAGGAAGGAGCCCGAGCGCTCTGTGTGGTGAGAATCTGGAAACAAGCGACTTCACGAGTCAATAAAAGGCGTTGGGAGCTGAAATATGAGACGCTGTGAAGGAAAACATTTTTCCTCCTCAGCCAAGTCTGCTGATGCGTCCGCGACACGAGGGACTGAACACTTGAGCACATTCTGTGCTTATTACCATAGCTGAAATCTTTTTATTCCCTCTAAGCTATTAATAATGACAAGTTCTCATGCTTTTCTCTCTTGCTGATGTTACTAAACATGCAGCAGGTATTCTATCGACTGAGAAGGAGATCAATATGATACAAACCACAGCATCTGAGCCAACTGCGGCAGTAATCAGAATCAAAAAGCCTTTTTTCAAAAGCCAAATTCATCTTTTCCCTTTAATGCACGAAGAGATCCCAGCAGTCTGTCTTCTCTAAACTTTTTTTTTTCTTTCCAGTTCCTGATTTCTGAGAGATTTTGTTGCTTCAAAGTGACATGTTCCAATCCCCCCCAAAAAAAAGAAAAGAGAAAGAGAAAAGATGAATCTTTGTTGCTATTCAGCGTTCCCTGCGTCTGTGTCTTTTTTCCCTGTTGGTCCTCCTGCAGCAGAGGTATGTGGTAATAATCATCCACCTACAGTTTGCTCATTAGCAGCGGGTCCTGCTCTCTGCATGAGTCTTTTCATGTTCCGCAGTGCTAACAACAACCTGAAGGAACGCGCTCTATTCTCGCTGGGAGTGTGATGGCGTGAAACAGTGAGCAGGAGTTGAATCAGGGACAGCGCCCGCAGACAGGAGGGCTGCTCAGGGAAACCACCACCTCCATAAAGTCCAATGAGTCAGTTCACGACAAAAGAGGGAGCTGTTGGATACAAAAAGGTTGGGCGTCATTTCTTTGAATGTCTGCGAGTGTCTTTGACTCTTACCCCTAGCGTACAGATACGTCGTATATTATGCGAACGACTGTAATGTGGCTATTTTCTTCCCTCAAAATAACAGAGAGGAGTGTTTCTTTGAAAACAGCATTTCTACATGTGATGGCTCTTGTGCGCGCTACTTTCACTTCTGTGGGGACATTAGGAAGGCAGAGTCGCCTCGGATTTCACAGGAAAGAGAACTTTTGGTTCAAGGTTGCATTTCATTTTTTCTCGAGTTTTTTTTGTTTTTTTTATTCAAACAGTGATTCTGTGTTTGGTGTAAAAATAAAAACAGATAGCGATATCGTTGATTACTAAAGGCGCTATGCTGTGTTTCATGTTCAAGTCTTCGCTAATGACTTTATTTTCATACCATTTGGAGAAAAGGGCTTTAAATCTCAGTTTGAAGGAAATAACCTGAAATAAAGCGGAAAAGAGAAAAATATAATAAATCAAACATTTTACGAAATTTCAACATCAGCTAACACCAGTTTTTAAGACACGTTGCAAAAATCACTATAATTTCCAAACTGTCAGAACTAAATCATACATATATATGTGTGTTTTCAACAAATAAAGTAATTATAGAAGCATTGAAGCTGGTGTTAATCCAACAATAATGAATTACGAAGCGGTCTGGAGAATGTATTTAATTTTTCATTATCTTCCAATGTCGCTCCTTCCCTATGCAGCTAGCCTAGCTAAAAAACAAAAAAATATATGATTTTTTTTTTTTAATTTCTTGTTATTTTTCAAATAATAGTGACAGGATGAGGTAAAAAAAAATCATAATTTAGAAAAACACCGTCTAAGGATGTGAGTTCAAGGTCACCAGCCGTGATGTAGTCATACGGATAAAGTGTGTCCGTGTGAAACGCAAAATTATTCCTGCTCTAAATTAGCCATGAAGCTAAACTAAGCTTTGGTTTGTTGGCGTAGCTGTTTTTTTTTCAAGTGGCACAATTCATTGCGGAGGTTAAGTTTTAATTTTTGCTTATTTTTGAAAAATAAAAAAGCAGAGTATTGATAACTTCGGTTGATAATGTACGTAAAGCTCTTCGTCGGCTCATATAGCGATGGATTCTTTTTCTTCGGATTAAAGATCTGAGGAAGCTCCGCTCGGGAGGTTTCACCTTCCTCCGCTTCATCCCTGTGTCTGTTTCTGATTCAAGCCTCTCCCTTTTTTTTTTTTTTTTTCCTGGACGGAAAACGCAGCGGTCTGATTCTGTAATAATGACGGCGTCTGATGAGCACGCTGCAGATAAACGTCATCGTTCAGTTTTTTTAAAAAAGCGATCAGTAAAGGAAATATGAAAGCAGATTAAGAGAGGTCAAATAATGGAGTTTCCTTTGTCTTACTCACCCTCCCTCTTTACCATGCATGAAGTGTATATGGGCGCCCGTTCACACACTCACTCATACACACACACAGGCTCTCACACACACACACTCTCAGCTCCTCAATGCAAACAAACAAATGAAAGGGTTTGAAGGACGCTTTGTTTTTTCTGTAGACAGGAATACTCGCTGCCATGAGTCGTGGCGGAGGATGGCTATCTACACATGACGAATACGTCTGCAAACATGAGCGATGGAAAACAAAATGGCTGCAAATATACCTCCAAAAGCCTGTCCCAGCGTCTGTCACCTCTTCACTGTTTTGTGTGTGTGTGTGTGTGTGCAGCAGTGTGTGTGTACACTGCATGGTTGTGTGAGCAGATACCTGTTTTTCCCACCAATTTAATTTCCACTTCTTCATTCGTTCCAAAGGTTATCTCCCTGACGTACGTGTAATATTTGTAATTGCCCTCGAGTCGGATCGCAGCAGAACCAAAGCAAAGAAGAGAAATTTAATTTTTCAGCGCTATCATTTTTTAAACTCAGTTATCATTTAGTCATTTGGGCTTGATTACAATTTTTTCTCCCCTGATCACTCTCAAAGTTAAATGAAAACAGTGCTTACTTTTTTTATGTGTTTTTATCTCCTTTGTTTCGGCGGTTTAATTGGGATGTGGGTTAAAAAGCAGAGCACAGTTTTGTGGAACATTATTTTTACAACTCTCTGGTGACTTTTGTAGTGGAGGCTGAATATCTATCAGACACAAACCTGCATGAGTAGAATTCAGCTGAAACACTCACACACACTCACACACTCTCACTCACACACACTGATCAGTTTGGTGAGGAAGAGGAGTTGGGCTGACTGCAGACAGAGTTTTTGAGCTGCATTGTTTTCATCCACGATAACAGAACCATGGAGAGGAAACAGCAGTCACAGAAAACATGACACATCTCGTCAAGAGTTTTTAAATCATGTCAAATAGGTACATTGAACAATTTAGGGGAAAAAAGTCTTGCTAAGTTTTGCGAAAATAAACTTACAAGCAGAAAACCAATAGAAATATAAGTAAATACTAGCGTCACGTAACAGTAGGAGTACTCCCGACTGTATAAACATGAATTGTTTTTCACTTTAGGAAACATTTTGCTGTTAAACTGAGGCTGTGTCACTTCTTTAGGGTGAATTATACATATTCAACATCCATCACTTTCATCTTTACTCAGTCACTGCTCCCATATATCATTTCATTGCTACTAAATAACTATAAAATAATATGTTGTTTATGTACTTATTTTGAAAAACCTTCAAAAAACGGGTAAAATTATCATCCGTGTTTTGTTTGTATACTGCAAAGTGGAGCATTCTGGTTTTTAAAATCTGGATTCAATGAACATATATGATCATTTTGACCTATATATACACCCACATGTGTGTTTAAATGTACGCCACATAGATGCACTGAGCTGTATTTGCAGTGTTGCTGCCGTATTCCGTGTTCTGCTGCTGTTTCCCTGTGTGAACCGACCGTAAGCACGGCAACCCCCTCATGCAGTTCATGTCAGTGCAAACACACTCAGACCTGCACGCAAATCAGGATAAAAAACAAAAAAAAAACAAAAGACACACTCCTGTGAATGTGTGAGCAAAGTTAACCTTACTCTTTATTTATCTAATCACGCCGCACCCGTAATCAGAAAAGGGCAACGACCACTGTAAGAAAGGTTGAATGAATTTGAATAGCAAAGACGGGAGGAGTGTGAAAGACGGGGTGAGACGCTCGAAGTCAATGAGTAGAACTGCAGCCAAACAAGAGCAGAGGTGAACATGCTAATAACACAGCATGAGGAAGCACCGGTCGGTTTGGGGATACACAAAACCCGAACACTTGGATCAGGCGGGTTGTTTGTGCACCGTGTGTCTGCCTGTGTTCATGGCGACCCTCGCTTCTTGCTTTGTCTGACCGAAGGCGGCCCGACTCTCCTATCCCGACTTTACACAGCTTAGTACGGGATAAGTGGCTGCCACAGCCGAGGTGATCCCCCTGAACCGAAGCACTGATCCCTTTCCCCCCCATCTTTCTTTTCCTCTTCTTCTTCTGCTGCTTTCTCCTCCTGCTGCAGAGGTAAGCGAAATCTCGCTGTCAGGGCCAAGAAGGCCCCAACAGTTGAATCGCTGCTGTCAGTCAGCCTCCTGAGGCTGGACCTATGTCAAGGACCCTGTCTCTTTCACACACACACACAAACACACACATAGATTTAAAGAAGGCACCATGGGGTTTTTTGCGATGTGTGTGTGGTATTAGTTGAACAAGTGACAACAACAGTTTTTCTGTCTCATGGTGAAGCGGTGAAGGACGGGACGATGGAAGTAAACAAACACAGGCTGGGCTTAAGGGAGCAGAGTGTGTCGTCGGTGTGATGGAAAACACTCTCGCACACGTACCGCACATGGTTCGAGCAGCTCGGAAAGTAGCACACAAGTGAGATTTCAGAGGATGTTCACCCCGGATTAAAAAAAAAAAACAGGGATGGGGGAGAGCATGACGAACACACACCTTCACGTCACTACCTTACCCCACAGCACACACATGCGCTGTAACTGCAGCTGACACGCAAACCCGGCTGATGTGGGCAATGTCAAAATGAGTTCACACAAACACACATAAATCACATCCGTTCCTCTAAGTTGTTGTGGAAAGCAAACTTTGATGTCATGGCCCAGGTAATGAAGACTTGCACACCACCTCTGTATGTGTATGTGTGTGTGTGTGTGTGTGTGTGTGGGTCATGCGATGGCTCATAGTCAGTGTGTTTCCAGGTGTCTGAAGTTAATCCCCACTGTCACAGAACATGCATGGTTCAACTCCATCTCTACACACACCTCCCCTCCAAACACACACACTCTTACCTTCATTGCTGTTAGTTCCTGCGGTGCCAACAGCCTGTAGTGATATAGTCCACAGCAGCATCGCAGCCAGCCCCGGATCTGAAGCCATGGTGTTCTCCCTCGCACCCCGCCAGTCTCCCTCTGCCTCTCTCCCCCTCTCTCTCCTCTCTTACACCCTCACTCTCCCTCTCTGCCGTGCGCTGCCTCTCTCTCCGCTCCTCTCCTCCTTCTTCTTCTGAGTCCCAGGGTTGAAGCGAGAGCGAGAGCCGGCGCTGAGGAGAGTGTGTATGTGTGTGAGGAGAGTGTGTGTGAGTGTGAGTGCGAGGGCTGCGAGCTCATTGGGTTGGAGTTAAAGGCTGCCTCTGTGGCTCGCTTCAGTCTGCCGGCTCCTTCACACGCACACACACATTCATACATACACTTTCAGCAGGCAGCCGGAGGGGGGAGGGACAAACGTGTCTGTCAAAGTCTCACCAGCCAATTAGAGAGTGGGATCAGCCGGCGTTGTTTGCTAACTGCTCTCCACGTTGCCACACCCTCCTTTAGCACCTGCCTGACCAACTCTCACTTTGTTTGTCTCTCTGGGTCATGAGGCACCACACTCCATCCTCTCCACTCTCTCGCTTTCTGTTATTTACCCTCATTTGTCATTGGCTGGCTTCTCCCACACACACTCTCTCACCTACCCTGTGGCAAATATCTGACTGATGGGATGAACTGAAAGCAGCAGCATGTCTGCAAGGCTCCAGGACAATGATCAGTTATTGATCACGTGTATTGTAATCATAAAGCTGTGATCATCACCTGTTAGTTCAGATGTAGCCCACTGCTTTTGTGTGTGTGAGTGTGTGTGCATGTGTGTGTGTTCCTAATATGCAAGAGCTGTTATTGTGTATTGATTCACGTGACGGTGGGGAACTCTGCAAATGTGCCAGATCACAGCACCTGTCCTGATCAATTGTTTTTTTTTTCCACTTTGAGACACAACAAACACACACACACACACACATCTCTCTCCACGCTCTGCTGCAAAGTGACCTGAGCTGATGTGAAATCATTACAGCAGGTTTATACACCTGATAGGAAAAGATTTTCAGTCAGCGTTAACCCTAAAATGAAACAAACTGATGATAGTGTTTACACATGACGGAACAATCTCTCTTCAGGATCCTTTCAATCGCTTTATGATCCCGCTGCGTTCGCCGCTTTATCCCCGGTCAGCGGGTCAGCGGGTAACTTTCAAGCTTAAAGATAATCTGATGTTACAGAGCTCGTCAGAACCACCACCTCCACTTTCCTTCGAGGTAATAACATGGTTACTCTCCAGGAAATTTACAAAGTCATCTCATATAGAGAGTACTACTACAAATCTACACTCCTCAGGTCTGTAATAACTATATTACATCTTCAAATGTGCATTGTGGCAAGTATAATACCAATATAATTTGCCTGTTTTACTGTTTTACTTCTTCTTATACATCTTCCCCCTTTTCTTTTGTTGATAAGAAAATGTAAAAATGGCCTATGCTTGATTTTCAGTACAGACCATGTTGTTGGTGTTTTTCAATCCTTCCTTTACTACTGTCTATTTTTACTACTACTGGCACTGCCATCACCACAATACAAAAATTTATTTTCACAATAATATCAATGGTTTTATTCATCTGAAAATTTTTAAAAAAGTTTTGTAACAAAAAAACTCACACTTTTAATATCAACCTCTCAAGATCCAGCGTCCACATTACATTTCTGCTTCTCACACCAATGAAACCTCATTTTGAAAACCTTTGACCTTTGACATTTAGGAACATCGCCCATGTCATTTTTTGGTGATAAAGCAGCTTTAAACCCATCTCAAAGAAAACAAAAAAACAGGTCAGTTAAGTACAATAACATTCATAACTAAAAACTAACAGCTAACAAAGAACTCTAAATAAAACTATTGCTATCTCAACTCTCAGCGTAAAAAAGAAAAACTTAATAATAGAAATAATAGGTGTGATGAAACTTTTATTTAATCAACACTACGGCTGTACTTTCTATTGTTACTCGTATAGTCCAACCCTAACACAACCGTCACCGCTTAAACTTTTTTTTTTCATTCTAATTCCATACATTCAAATTGCGAATTTTTTTTGAGTGTTTCGTATGTTTTGTTGTTATTTTTCTGCTGTTTCCAATACTAAAAATACATTTAATTTACAATTTGAAATCTGTGCGGTTGCAGCATCACCTCATATCCAAACTACACCACCTTTAACAATAACTTATAATCATAACAGAGATACTGATTGAATGGTGTTTCCTATGATTAGATTTTTCTATTTATATTGTTATAACATTTTAAACTATTTTTCACTATTTCTACAACTTAATGTAATCAACAAAATCAGTAAAAGTTAAATTAATATCATGTTAATAAAAATTTGCAATGTGAAAAATGTCATAGTGAATGGAATTCTACATTTTTAGAGAGTTTTTTGTCTGCAAATAATTTATTATCTATTTACCAATCATCCATGTACTGAGGCCAGCTGCTCCCCCTGTTAAAGTTGTGGTCTAATGTGCACAGGTCACAGCCCCGCTCGGCTCAGAGGTCTACCAGCCCTGGTGCCGTGCAGAGTTTCCAAACAGACAAACTGTACACCCTGTAAGCCCCGGGACACAGCAACACAACACAGCCACTGCTGGGCTGCCATCACGACACGGCTTCTGCTGCTGCTGAGGCGTCACTTTTTGGGGCCGCTCGATTCGCCTTGCACGCTCACATAACAAGAGGAAAAAGGAGTTCTGCTAATCCCACCAAATATTTAGGACTAGAAGTGAGGAATTTCTCTGAGCACTGGGTCTGAGCGAACGTGCAGCTGGCCTGCAAAGCGAAGGAGACGAACGGTTAGTTGAGATGAGAGTCCAGGCCAAATTGAAGCAGCGCTGTGCCTGCCAAACCCCGTCCTCCACCCCCCCTCAGGCCTGCAGACACAGGGGGTTCTGTGTGGGTTTATAATGCTTCCTCCACAGCATGTATAGGGGAGCCTTGTGCCTACGTGCAATGTCTCAATAAAGCATGGAGCAAGCTAGACACACAAAGGTGCGGAGGGTTACGCATCATATATGGGCAGACGTTGTTATTCTGTGTTGTCCCTGATCCGCAGTGTGTGTTCATGTGTGAGGCTCCGTTGCTTTACCACTAGGCTGCACTGTCAGTCTGCCTGTCTAATAGGCTGCACGCCTGTGAGGACATCAACACTGTCATCTTTACCCTGACGCTCCAATCTTTCAAGTGCAGAGGAGGAGAGAAACGCTCTGTGAAGCCCTTAACACAACACCAAAAAATCACTGATTTCTGTCAATGTCTCTGATGGAAACGCATGAGCGGAGGGATTTAGAGAAGAAAGAGAAGGATTGTTATGTCGGGCTTAGACACAGGGAAACGAAATCTATATTTATCCCATACGAGCATAACATGAAGCATATTAGAAAACAACCCTTTAGGTACAACCTGAAGCAACTCACCATTAAATACAGATAAAAATGTTTGTTCTGCTTTTACACCGAGCAAGATCTCTTTATTGTATTGTATTAAAGTGGCAAAATAAGATCTATACCCCCAGAAAAATCAAACTGGCTGCCGTCGCAGACACCTTTCACATCTCTGGTAATTGATTTTCTATGCAGAGACACTTCACTGTGACATCTCAGTCACAGTGTTGTGTCTGGCTACGGGAGATTGTAGAAAATTTCCACATTCAAAATAAAATGAAAGAATGATACAGTGTTTTCTGAGGTGCAGGTTTATTACAATCATTTGACCCAGAACATGAACCTGAATGTAAATAAGAAAAAGAGGAGAGTGGGACTAATATCACGGGGGTTGTTTTGTCCTTTTACTATAACTGAAGCAAAGTGAGGGAGTGTGTCGGAGGTGTTGTTTTGTATAGAGTGAACTCACACACATACACACACACGCACATACATTGAAGCGAGCTCATTAAAATGGTTCCCCATAGCTCTCTGCTCTCACAGCGAGTCTTTGGGAGGTCTTGTTTTTGTATAGTCATAAAGAATATTTATCCACAGTAATGAGGAACGTACTAACGACTTTGTCACTGCTGCAACAAAGTGGGGAGTCCCCTAAACACGTCTGTGTGAGCATCTCGTGACGAGAATCAAAATATGTCCACCTGGGCTTACCTCAGGGGTCTGTGGGCAGAATCTGGCATCAAAACCTCAAGGTGTTCGTCTGTTAACGTTACTCTCTGTGAATGTGTGTGTGTGTGTGAGTGTTTGTGAATGTGAGCAAGCAGATGGTGGGGGTCAGTGCGTGCCTACTGTTGTGGGGCTTCTTGGTGTGTGTGTGTGTGTGTGTGTGTTGTCTAAATATAGCTCAGTAGTGACAGAGCTGCTCAGAGCACAGTCACTGACTCTGTCGCCGCTCTCACTTTAATTCTTTGATCAGTTCAGCTCTGTTCATTTCACCTTAATGCAATCGAGCCACTTCAAAGCAAGTGAATTCATTTCAGGTAAATTAATTTCAAGCACAAACTCACAGCCCGCAGAATCAAAATGACAGATATTACATTTTCTGACAACTTTAAGGATCTCCAATTAAAAGAATAATTTCATTTTTGACAGAAAGAGTAAAGCTCCTAATTTCTCCCCTTACGGCACCTTGTTAGAAAACACTAGAACAGCGGATGCTTTAATGTTACATCAACATATTCACCTGTTGTGTCATTTGTTATGAGTCATTTATTTTGACTGGTGTCTCCTGTGTTTATTTACTGTGAAGGAATTTGTAATTAATTCTAACATATATGAACTCTTTCATTGTGTTCTGTATATTTTTCTTGATATTAACCTATCTTTTTTGATCTCCTCCCAGTGTTGTTAAAACATCCTTGTGATGGTCACCTCTAGTGGCAGATATTGGACACATCAAAGATCTTTCAACTCAGTTTTGTCCATGACACAGCAGACGTTTGTGTTGAATTGATGCAGACACTCGATGCTTCGGGAAGTTTAATGATTCTGGCTGAAAGTTTTTCTCTTCTACTCGGCTCATCCTTGAATAAAAAGCTTGATGAGTGGCACTTGTCTACCAATCAGTCAATCAAAATGTCAAATAGCATCTTTTCAATATCATCTGGTGTGAACAATGCACTTTTAAAAACTTTTTTTTGGTCGCAAAAAATGAGCTGCATCCTCTACACCAGTATGACAAATACACTTGCATAAAATGGCAAGCATAGTTTTCCATTGTAGTACAGTATTTTGCCCAAAAGATAGCACTATGAGAAACAAGTACTGTCTTAATGTGCAAAGCATTAAACATGTTCCCCATAGCTCTCTGCAAAGCTGTTGAGTCTCTTCTTTTTTTGGCCAGGAAACTATCGTATTAGGTTGGTGTCATTTTATAGCTGAATACCAAAACAATGTTGGCTGAGATGTTTTCAGAAAACAAATAAGCTTCTCTGTGGTAACACCACAAATTTATACAAACATCTTATGTAGAATTAATTTACTGGAACTTAAAATATGTAACTACATAAAGACATAAATGTTAAATATATAGTTCAACAAATTTATTAGACCAGTGTAAGTTGTTTGCCACCACTGCCCTAAATTATCAGTTCATTTCTGGTTTCATAAATATTTTTTTAGGTATTTTATGATTGATGAATTAGTTATTTCCTTACATTAATGAATAGAAACACTCATTTTAGTTGTTGTATATTATTCTTAATACATTTTGACAAGCTGCTTTTCTTTGTAAACATTCTCGACATTGGTATCAACATCGCTATCAACATCAGTATCAACATTGGCATCGACATCGGTATAGACTTCATCATCCGCATCGTCATCAGTATCGACATTGATGCCAGTATCAACATAGTCATCTGTATCGTCATCGACATCGTCATTGGTATCAACATTAATATCAGTATCGTCATCGGTATCGACATCGTCATCGGTATCGATGTGGATATCAGTATTGATATTGTCATAAGTATCCGCATTGTCATAGGTATCGGCATTGACATCAGTATCATCATTGGTATCGACATCAGTATCAATACTGATATCAGTATCCACATTGTCAAAGGTATCGGCATTGATATCAGTATCATCATTGGCATCGACATCATCATCGCTAGCGGTATCGACATTGTCATTGGTATCGATATTCATAACAGTATCGACATTGTCATAGGTATCGACATTGTCATAGGTATCGGCATTGATATCAGTGTCGACATTGCTATCGCTATCAACATTGATATCAGTATCCAAATTGTCATCGGTATCGGCAATACTGGCCCTATATTTACTTGGTACTGGGCCTTCTGTTTTGCCGAGTGCAAGCGCATGAACCATGTGACACCAAATCATATTTAGCTTGACTGTAACAACAAACCAGCATCATGAGCAGAGTCAGGTCAAGAGACAACAGGTTTGAGGTTTTACAGCCCGACATAAATGAAGAGGATCGATGTTAGTGATGAAGGTGAGGCTCTTACGACTTGTGCTGCCTGACTTTGTGATGTGCAGAACTGTACACACAAGTGATTTGAGTTGATGGATGAAAGAGTACACAGTCAAAATCCAATGGAGCAGAGACAGAACTGACACAGATCTGGTTTATTCATGGTGTAAACCTCAATTTTCGAAAGTCACAGTATCAGTGACATACTCCATTATTACCTACACATTTGTTTCATTCAGGACTGAAAAGGCCAGACTTGATTTTTAGAAGGCTAAGAGTAAGCCAAGTTGCACTGAATTCTTTTTCCACTACATTAAATTCACAAAATGAGATCTACTTTTTGTTTGCACGTACAGAACCAGCCAGTCGAATCAGCAAAGACTTTCATGTAATCTTGCTCTCATCTGGATTGCTTGTTTGATCAGACTCAGCAGACTCTCTCCTCACAATCTCCTCCACTGTCTTAAAACTCAGCTTCTCTAACACAATCATCTTCAAACCTCCTACTCTTCCCTCTCTGGCTCCGAGTGCTTCAAAAAGATCTCCCTCTAAACCTTTTTGCTTCGACTCATTGTTTTGGTCGTCATCCACAGATTCTTCGCTCCCCCACAGCAGAGAGGTCGGTGATCTCTTATTTGGACGCTGTAGCTTACACAGCCCAGGGTCAGAGGTGCTGTAACTCTCAGGTAGCCACGCAAAAACAAGCTCTATGACAAAGTTCATGACAGAAAAGGCTGAAAAGAGTGAGGGCAGAATAAACCAGGGGCTGGATGCAAGAATTTCTGACTAGATAGGAGATTGTGGTACACAGTAATATCAAAAGGCTTCGTGACAGTTTGATGCAAATAGGTTATGATTTTGTAGACTTTGATGGGATAGTTTTGCTCGTTCTTTGATGTGAGATTGTGTGAAGTGCTTTTCAATCGTAAATAAATTACCCACAGGGAATCTTTTATTAAAATAAACCATGTTAGCTATAGAAACAGATGAATGGCCTTAAATAGTGAAAAAAAGGGAAGCTGTTACTGTTTCAGGTGGATGTTTTTGATTTGTTGCTGAAAAATATCCCAACTTGATCTCGGAGTATCTACAGGTTACAGCAAGTCAAATTTAAGACTGTGTAAGACCTTTTTAATGCTATCTTGCATGAAATGTATGACCGAAAACACAATTACCATAGGTACTGGTTGGGGGATCCCACTGTATTTCAACCATAGACTTGTATAACAAATGGATGTAATATCCGTGATGTCACGCGTCTGTTTTTGAAGCCCAGTTTTGAAGTAAAACAGCCGGTGCGGCTGTATTGGAAAATGGGAGGAGTGAAGTGTGCCCAAACTCACAGCCATTGGATGTCTGCTAGTCACGTGATCCGAGCTGTACCTCTGATTGGGCAAGCTACCAGTCTTCCAAACAACCGAGTTAGGAAAAAAGTCATCCCCCTTGCAGCATGTGCCATTAGCGAAATTAACGATTTAGACAGGAGACAGTTTTTGTATCAGGCTGTAAATGTTTTAATTTCAAATCTGAGAATGGCTTTTTTTGGCTTGGTGTGTATGTGACTTCTGGTACTTCCGGAGCCATCCCCTAGTGGACACTCAAGGAACAGCAGCTTTTTAGCACTCCCCCATTTCCTCATTTTTTAGACCAGAGGTTGCTGCTTGATTACAACCCAAGCATAGCATGTGTCACTCATAGACGGTATACAGAATGGTCTCATGAACAGCAGCTGTCAACTGTAATAAGATGAAACTTATAACTCGGTTTTTAACATCTAATAACTGATGAAAAACCAACTCCTCAGAAAAAAAAGGCTTGACACAGTGCAGCCAAATTACATTTATGGGGAGGCAGGGTTTATGACCTATACTGCAGCCAGACACCAGGGGTCAGAGCATCTGCTGGAGGCTTCAGTCAGAGCTGACTGTCATTACGTCTGCTGAGCATACAGTCTATGGTGTCACTTAATGACTGGCGAGCATGCAGATAACAACTTATATCATCAGCTAAGATGAAGGTAGCCTCTCTACATCTAAGACCAGCATATACATTTTTTTAATTAATTCAAGATATTTCAAGGCCTTTGTTTTAGACGGATGACTTCAAAACTTTTTATGGACATGAGGACTCTCTGGAGTAGCAAAAATTTCTGTACCTACGTCATTTCAGAGCAAAAGTCAAGCTTGGCGTAAAGTTTCTGCAGTCTGACAGTTTGAGGTGCCATGTAATCTGGTGTTTGTACACAGTGTTATAAGTCCAGACACTAAATCACTGTCATCTATCAAGACATTTTTGAACATCTAAAACCCTCATCTTCTAACAAACTTATGGAGATAACAATACACAAACCAAAAATACAGACAGAGTGAGGCCACTGTCAATGCAACCTGGACTTAAGTATAACTCAACAGCACTACAGGCTGTTTCCCTTAGTGCCACATGCGATTGATGCAGTGACTTTTCTTGAGTGTACCAACAGAAACACTGCCGATAGCTGAAAAGTCCTGTTAATCAAATCCTAGTTTGATTGATCTTGGGAAGTAGTTGAATAGTTTAAATACTGAATTTTATAACCTATAAGCAAAAAAAAAAAAGAACTCATGGAACATTACACTCAACAAGAAGAATTTTAGGCTTTGTGAAAATGTACCTTTTTGAATTAGATCTAAGAAAAAGAAAAAAGTCACTTTTTCCAACACATTTAACGTTTTGAGCTGTACCTGTATGGTCGATATCTTACTGATGTTTTGAGGTTAGTTGCTCTCATCAACACCTGACCCACAGTATTACCAGTATATTGAATGTAAGTTGCTCTTTTCTCTTCATACAAAATTGTTATGCAGTGCTCAAAAAAGGTAATCTAAGTTGAACAGACTGATGACGACAACCAGAAGGACCCTCTTACCAAATATGGGCCAAATGCAAAAGCATGTACCATATGCTACTCAGTCTCATACAGACGATACCAGCCTAAGGGAATTTGATGTTTCAAAACATATTCCTTCGACTGCAAACATTGGTCTGAACATAAAAAAACAGTATGTTGCAACATAATATCAGAACATACTGTCATAAATAGTGGACATATGGACCATACACCAACCACACACATAAATATGTTCTTATATCCTCCTACGCAAACACTGGTGTAGTATTAGAAATAAATAAATTAGTGCATCAGCTGTGTGCTCCAGTTCTGCATGATATAAATACAGAGTTGGCCACAGAGTGGACTGAGGAGGAGGGATACAAGTGATGAAGAACAGCCAGTTTTTAAACAGTTGCAAGATGAAGTATGTGAATCCTTGAGAATGACCTTGATTTCTGTGGAGCAATAACCTCTGCTAAATGTTTCCTGTTGTCAGATCAGATCTGTATAACAGCCAGGAAGAATCTAGACCATTCTTTTGTTTCAGTTTCAGCCATATTCTCTGGATACCTGGTGTGAATTGCTCTCTTGAGGTCATGCCACCGCATCCCAGTTGGGGCTGAGGTCAGGACAATGACTGACGTATAACTAGGGTTGTCACGATATGAAAATTTAAGCTCACGGTTATTGTGACCAAAATTACCACAGTTTGCAGTATTACCGTGGTGTTTTTTAAAAATGTGTTCAATGTTCGGAAAGCACTGATAGACCTAAACAAACTGAAATAGTTTAAAGCAATGTAACACTGTTGATTATATTTCAAAAATATGGGCAAAATCTTATCAAAAGTGCAATTTTTAACATTGAAGGAACGAGAATTCGGCATGTAAACAGCTGATTCGTCAGGAACATTTCCAGCTGTTGAAATTACACAAATCCAAAATTCAAGCTGTTCTTGTGCAATTTTAGACGCAGGTGCATAAACAGACTGTTTTCTGTTTGTTTGCTCAAGTGTCTGCTCAAGTTGGGAGAAGAAACATGGCGTTTTATTTTGAAATGATCGGATGTTTTGTTTGTTTCATGTCTTTTTCCTGTTTGGTGCGATCCGCTCTACAGAACACGTTTCTGCGGTGAAAACAGACTCGAAGTGCAACAGTTGCAAGCTGCTGTCAGCATCTCTTGGAGCAGACCCTCAGTGGTGCAAGTTGTGTCAACGCTCTGATTGAAGAGTGGAGGCTAAAGGTTGGCTCGGACCTTTGACTGTATATAGAATGGACAGCGTGCTTCCGCCTGTCACCGTTCTACGTTTTTGAAGCCAAAAAAGACCTGTTTCTCTAGCCGCCATTGTGCAGCCAGAGTCTGCGCAGTAGAGAATTTCTGGTGGAGCCAAGTAAAAAAGAGAAATAAAAATATTTATTTCTTCTTCTTCAGAAGGTTTCGTCTCCTTTTGGCTCTTTTTCCCGAAGTTTCTTTTATCCCCGATAAAAACTACTCATGAACGGCAGCTGTCAACTATCGTAAAACGAAACTTATATCGCGGTTTTTAACATCCAATAACTAATGAGAAACTAAGTTCTCAGGAAAAAAAACACCTGAACACCATGCAGCCAAATGACATCGTCATTCTACCTTAGTGTAAGGATGAGAGAAACGTTTCTACGAGGTATCGTAATTTTTTTAAGTTTTCCCAGCTCATATCTGGAATACATGGGGAGGCGGGGCTTATGACCTATACTGCAGCCAGACACCAGGGGGCGGGGCATCTGCTGGAGGCTTCAGTTTGAGCCGAACATCGTTACGTCCACTCATTATACAGACTATGGCTTGGACGTGCGGAAAACAGACGCCTAAGATCCACATTAAAGAACGCATAATGCTTTTATAGAGCAGCACAGCGTGCGGCGCTGACATTCTGTGGAACAGGCGCATTTTGTGTGAATTGGGGATTTGATTAAAGGGATGATAAATGTCCTGAGCGCTGTCGTCTCCTCCTGCCGCCATGATTTAATTTCTAATCCCAATAAAGTTTAAATGGAAAGTGGAGGCTACACAGTACACCTGCGCAGCTAGTTGAGGAGATTCTGATCAAGCTGGGAAACCAGGGTTTTTGACATGATGGCGGTTATTGTTACCTTCAGCATTTTGACCAGGGTTTACCTATACACCGGTGACCATTACATCCCTACACGTAACCCCTTACAGTTTTAATCACTTCAACAATTCTTAGTTGTAGGTCTTCTGAAAGCTCTTTTGTGCAAGGTATGATTCATAGCAGGCAATGTTTTTTCAGAACTGAAAAGTGGTGCATGTTTTTTACAGGGTAGTTTTAACCAACACCAATCTGAATAGTCCTTACAGCACCTTTAATGAATAAGTCAAAGTATCTAGTTTCTTTTTTGTCACTTTGCTGACAAATATAATTTCTGAGTAAATCCTAGTTAATGATTAATTGGAGCGATGGAGAAAAGGGTGCTGTAAAAGAACTGAGTTGGATGTGGCTATCAGACTCTGAAATAAATGTTCTCAGTCTCTTGCTTCACCGCAGTAATAAATTGCTGTGAATGTAAATGTGTGTTACATTATAAGTGATCTCAGGGGAAATCACATCCCCGTGTTTCCATGTTAGTTTCCACCAGGGAGCAAAGGACTACAAGTTACCCAGAGTGCACTCCCAGCAGACTGTAAGATCACAGGCAGATGCTGAGCTGGTCCGAGCAAAGTGACTTTGTGTGTTCAAAAACAGCTTTCAAGATCAAGAACAAACCATTACATTTCTGAAGGATATCAATGTCAGCTTTCAATTCCTTCACTGGAAACTACTTCAGACTGTCCAGAGAGCCCTGCAACATTTCTGAGAACATTTATCTTTTCTAGATTTAATGAGTCTCTACTATAGCTATAACTTTTTCACTTTTCTGCTGCTTCACTATGATACTGTCTTTGAACATTTCACATGACAAGACAAAGGTATTCATCCGTGAGCTGTCAGAACTGAAGCCAACCGTCAGACACAACTAAAATATATCTGTTCACAACGCGATAAATCTGCACTGATCAGTTTGCTCAGACAAGTGTCTCACAGCTTAATTAGTATGTTGTGCTTGGAGTAATGAGCATTGATTCTTCCAGTCCAATTTACCTGCATATGTTCCTGATTACTGCTTCCCTGATTGTTTTCCTTCATGCTTCTCGATGCAACTTCACAAAGTGTCATGAGCGTCAGTCTCTGCTGGCTCTTTAAAACCGTTTCAGAGAGGCTTGTCTCGAGTTATCCGAGGGTGATATGAGTCCCCTTTGAGACCTGATCAAACACCTGAGGTCTGGCTTCAGAAATCCTAATCTACGAATGGTTTAAATACACATTGATATGCACGACTGATCAAAAGTTTAAAAACACCCAAGTTTTCTGAGTTTTTGATGCCATTTAATGTCTCTTTGGACTCATCAACCTTCATCAGATCTGACAGCTTGACACACTCCTGGCAGTATGTCTACAATGAAAATCAAATCCTCAGAAAGTTCTCTGTTGCAGTCGAAACTCCTCTAAATGTTGGTCATTTGTACCTTCTTTTTTTTTTTTTTGCTTTCACTCTTCTGTCCGGTTTATCCCAAATCAGCTCCACAGGGTTGAAGTCTGCAGACTGAGACTGAGCGAACAGTGACCTCCATGTTTACAAGTTGACTCTCTTCTTTCTTTCTTCTTAAAGTTCTTGTGTCAGAGCTTGGACTGATGTTTGGGCTCAGTTTCTTGCTGTAGGTTGAAGCTCTGACCAACCAGGCTCATTCCAGAAGAAAACTGTGGGAGCTGGTTTTGGTTCAGGGTGTCTCTCACTCTGTACAAGTCCCAGAAAAACAGACCCAGACCATCATGTTTCCTCCTCCATGTTTATATTTGATGTCACACTCTGAGGAACCATCTTTTCCTTAGTCGACTCCACGTACAGCTACAAAAATCCTGATGAAGCAAAGAGTTCAAGCTTTGATTCCTGAGTCCACAGCAGCATCAGGAGTCCATTGTTGGTGTTTGATGGTCCAGTCGAGCCTCTTTTTCTAATTCTGACTCTGTCTTAGTGATGGATGTCTTTCTTTCTGCAGTCTGAGCTGCATCTCAAAGTCTTCTCTTCACAGTAAAAGTCAAACTGAAACTGTGACTCTACCACCTCTTTGAAGCTGTTGACTCCCAGAAACTTCTCTTCTGGTTCTGGTTTTGGTTTTGGTTCTGGTTTGTCTCTGTCAGACCTCTTCCTGTCAGAGTTTCCAGTCTCAGTTTCTGGTTGTCTTTAGATGCTGAAGGAAACTCTCCTCACTGAGCTCGCTGAAGACTTTTTTTGACTTCATTTCTCTGGAGGAAAACATGTTTCTGGAAATCTTATGGAGGAAAAACACTGCATCCGTCTGCAGTGCATCTCCACTGCGGTGCGTGTTGACTGCGTTTGTCAACCCACACTGGCTTCGTGTTATGTCCACCAAGCCGCAGGGCTGACAGACAGTTGGTGTCGCGAGATCTAGGAGATCCCCTACTCCTCACTTGATAGATAAGTCTGTCTTTATTCATATCGGACTGTAAAACCGTAAATCTGTTTAATCCTGGCATTTCTCTGCTCATTCTGTTTTATCATCCTCAAAGTCAAGTTAAGTACGATCTAATTTTGGCACGGTTTGTTTTATTTTGAAAGTCACCAGCTCTTTTTGATGGTTTCTGGGCTTTACTTCCTGTCTCGCTTGATCTTCCCTGTGTTGAATTTATGCATCACAGCTGCGTCGTCCGGATGAAACAGGATTGATGTGAATCACTTGCGTCTTGCCCGCTTCGGCACGCAGCCGGACCGCAAGTGAACAGATGCAGTGTGAGTTGACACATTGACTTGAATGAATCCTGATTGATTTTTTGCCATGAGGCAGATGAGACGGAGCGCAGACAGATGCGGTGTATTTAAGCCGTTATTATCCTCTGCCTCTCTTTATTTATTTGTTTCCTTTTCCTGCTCATTTTAGAACATTACACAACTTTCTGCAGCACAACACTGTTCAATTAATGTTCACCATAAGGGTCTGTTACCACAGTGTGTTCAGCTCTACTTTTATACACACAGAAATGGTTGAAGTAATCAAGAAAAGTTGGGACACCCATCGGAATTGGTGGCATCAACTTTCAAGACTTGATCAATCTCCATTGCTTCAGAACAGCAGCTTTAAGTTGTTTAAGGGCCTTTTTTTAATTACAAAATGTTCATTATTTTTCAGTTTTGGCCAAACCTTACCTTTTTTCTTAACCTCTGGCAGTTCAACACTTACTTTTGTAACATTTCAAGCTCTTCATTAGACTTGCATTGATTGAATTTCACTGAAAAATGGGAAAAAAGGGCTGGAAACTTTTTCCTGATAGTGAATGTGTGTTTGGAAATTCCAGCTTTTTGAAGGTTAAGGGATAACAGTATGAGTAAAAAGAGTGTAAACATTGTACATGGGTCAATGACAAAAAGGGTCTAAAAACATATTTTTAAAAAGTTCTTTGAAAATGGATAAAAAACATATTTCTGAGTAAAGAATTCTGTTTTCTAACAGATTTCAGTAGTTGACCAACATTTCAAAGTTTTTAGGTTCATTATTTTTTAGTATTTTTAATTTGAGCACCCAAAAATGTCAGGTGGCTCAACCAAATATATGAAAATATATTTATATGTTACTGTTATTTTTTCTGTGTGAAATTATTATCAAGTATCTCTCAAGTGTCTGTAGTGACTCATACATTTTCATTTTGTGTGTTTCATTTCTTTTATTTGTGAATAAGATAAATAATTTGATGTTAAAATAACATTTCACATTAATACATTGGTTGTTCCACCTGACATGGAAATTGTTCCAGTCACCAATGAAGTGAAAAAAACTTTTTTTATCAGTATTTCAGAGAAATCTACAAACTTTTCCACTTGGTCACAAATGTCATTTGGGCTCCTCTGGCTGATGCAGTTTCCTGTTTCCTGTTTTATTCTCTTCACTTTAAAATAAAAGTCTAATGTTACGGTTGCACCACCCTGACATTTGACAAGGTGAAAATTACGGGACAAAAGTTTTTTAAATTTCTCAACAGCTTTAAAATTCTCTTTATTTGCAAAGAATGTTTTATCTAAAAAGGTTCAAGCATAAAATAATGCCACTGTATTTTTAATTTCCATTTACAATAACTGACATTCAATTTTTAGAGTTTAATTACTGTGGATACTTGTCAGGACGGTTGCACCACCTGACATTTTGGGGGTTTGAGGAACCAAAACACAAAAAAACATGTTGTATTTTAATACATATGATACATATTAATACATGTGATGAAATACTCAATTCATGATGTAAGGAAATATTGCACTCGGACACAAAAAAAGGGACGTCACGTCATTGACCCACTGTTGGGCAGGTTGTGAGGAGCTATTTTGAGCCATAGATACTAAGGCTGATATTTTGTCCCACCTTGTTACAAACTATAACAGGGTGTTTTATTTCTCCTTTTGTAAGTTACCTACAATGACGACCGCACAGATGTTGTCCAGTCTCTGCTTTAGTGTTTTCATTCCTCTAAAGGAGCCAAGAGCATCAAGGACCGTGAGAGGGTCTTAACCAGGAAACACGTCAATAATAAGGTTAGGCTTTGTTTCTGAGATTGTGTACATGAGAAACTTTTTCATTTCTTGTCGGTGTGTTTTTCTCCCTATGTGTGTGTGTGTGTGTGTGTGTGTGTGTAAAAACAGCGTGTGTGTAGAAGGAAGGGAGAGCTTTGAGGGGTCAGTGTTGTTGTTGTGCTAATACAATTTAGTCCTAATTAGCAGCCTGCCTCTAAGCCTCAAGTGTCCTCTCACTACACACAACATTCCCTAACAATCAATTTCCACCAAAACAACAATTAGGCCACAAACCACAGCAGAATGACCCGACGACTGGTCTGCTGTTGTGCCTTTTGGGTTATTTTTTTCCTCTTTAATGTTTTCATGGACATGATTTTTTTTTCTGCAGGATCCCAAAAGACGAATAGCCAAAAGTGATGAGTTGTCTTGTATCTTGTCACCGAGAAATCTTTTCTGGACTTACTTAGAAACCCCGAGAGCAGAAAGACTGACAGGAACCGCTCCTCTGAGAGTCTGTCAGAGGGTGTGTGTGTGTGTGTGTGTGTGTGTGTGTGTGTGTGTGTGTTGTATTCCCCTGTATGTTTGCTAGTCATTGAGTTCCACAGTGACACATTCCTAAGAAAATAAAATGTACATGGACCAGTATGAAGCAAGCATGTGACGGTTGCTTTAGAAATACAACATTCTGGTTGTTTACTTGGGGTGTAAGGGATTCATCAAATAAATATATGTATTGATTTTTATTCCTATAATCCAACTACATATAACAATTTGTACTGCGCAAGTTGATGACATGAATCAATCTAATATCATTTCAAACTGAAAAAAAAAAAAAATCAAATGACTTGATCCAAGGAAATAGATTCGGTCCACCTGTCTGTGACATCATCACCACGTGCCAACAGACAACAAAACATAGCAAAGGTCAAGTAAAATACCATGGCAACACAACAAATCTCTCCAACCACCTTGTAAGGTGACATGGGATAATGTTGCATAATTTCTATGTTGAAAAAAAAGTAGAGGTAGCAGGTAAACCTACTGTTTAAATGTTGGTTGCATATACTTTACTTTTATAGAAATTTATTTAATATTAATAATGAAAGCAGAAGGTTTAATCTTCTTTTAATTCCATCTAAAGTGTTTGTTGCACTTAAATCAAATAAAATGTGAATGCATTTTCCATTAACTGTAACTGTTACTTATTTGTTTCTATCCATAATTAAATATTACAAGAAACTTCACCTGCACTGTCCAGTACCCAGGCATCTATCTCACAGTCAGTGTAAGGGACCAAACAGACAAACACAGACAAAGGCATATGGGAAAAGAGCTCTCTTTTTTAATTTTTAAAATTTTTAAATAATCAAACAATACAAAAATCCCAACTTAATTGCGCCAGACAGCAAATCTAAAAGAGGTCAACTCATCAAAAAAAGAACTAAAGCCCTAGGTTAAACAGACTTAACTCTCTTGGAGACTAGTCCAACATAACAAACAAGGGGAGAAACTAAGAGAACTACAAACTAAACATCTAAACTTAGAAAATCAACATAAACTCAACACAACTATTTACAGGAAATTTACATTTTCTACAAGTAACTGAAAAAGAAAAAAACAGTTAAGATTTGGTGATAAATGTAAAAACCAAATATCTCCCGCCTTCCCCCTTGATGGTTTGTCCCACTTCATGTGGGCGGGCTTAAAAAGCCATCTTGAAGTGGGCGCTGGCCTTTTGGAGGGAGATGTCAAACAAAAGAGAAGCAAAGGGTGAGTTACTTTAAACCTAACCATAACTGCGAATTAGATTAGATGTGGAAAATTAAACCATGTGACAAATTAACTAAATTGTGTGCACCCAACTTAGAAACAATTGCCAAATAAAAGTGATATTATTTCAACAAAAAGTGTGTGATTGTGTGATTTCCCTCAACTGAATCAAACTGTGTTAAAACCCAAACTAAAGAAATACTAATACATGGTGGTGACAGTTAAAGCCACCAGTCACACTGGTTCAGTTTTTGGCTAAAAAGTTACTGGATTGATCTGAAGTCACTGAATTGTTTAGGATCTAATTGTCCTTGAATCGTATCGTCAAACACAGTTCATGACACAAATTGAATCGTTGTTGAACTGAATATATTATTTACACATTTTTTTGTCAATCTGTTTAGCTTAGAATAAGAAGAAAGTAAAGACAGAGCTGCTGTCACAGGTTGGAAGGGTGCTCTCTCCGGACTGCATGTTTCAACTCAATCTATTTAGTAAGATTAAGATCAGGAATCATCAAACGCCACTCTAGAACAGTCCGATTTTTGTTTTCAGCCTCATTTGGTTACTCAATCTATGACTTTTGGGTAATAAAGCTTTTAAACGACCTTTGACCTGATACTGAGACCAAGCTTCCTGACACTGAGCAGCACATTTAGCTCTAGACTGACTTGACAGTATGGAGACTTCTTTGGATCCTGGACAGGTTGAAGAAACCTTGTGTCAGATCAAAGTAGCCTCAGGGCTTAACCCACAACTCATCCATGTTTCACAGCAGGTGCAGTTATCTTTTTTATCTATACTTCATTTTTTTATCTGTGAACACTGTGCTGATGTGACTTTCCAAAAAGCTCCAGTTTGATCTCATCTTTCCGAGGAACACCCTTCCAGAACGTTGTGCCTTGTCGATGTGCATTTAGGCAAATTCAAGCCTTGATTTTTTAATGATTTGGTGCACACCTCTTCCTCAGTCGTCTTCCGTGAAGTTAACTTTGTCTCGTATCTTGACCTTGGAGTTCATCTCTGATCTCTCTGAAAGTTGTTCTGGGCTCGTTGGAGACCATTTGAACCAAACATCTTTTCAATTTTAAAATGTTCGCATCGTTCAACTATTGTCTATCTTTTCGAGATGTAACATCAATTTGTCTTGGCCAGCGGCATTAGTTTGTATTTTAAAATACTAATGTTGAACTAAATAAAAAAAAAAAAAAGAAGAAAGAAATCACGTATGAATTTCATAAGTTAATTTTCATAAAAATTGTATTCATGATTCATTTTGACCTTTTCAGGTTCTTCTAGTGAACATTGTGTGTCCTCCACTCTCTAACTGAAAGCTACCAACATGTTATTGTACACATTCTTATTTACATTTAGATATTAAAACAGTATGACATTAGTAATGGACAGGAACTGCAGTTTGTATTGGTTTAACAGAATCGTAAAATATTTTACCAGCACTCTTAAAATTTATAATTATTTCTGATAGGTTGCAAATAAAGAAAAAGTACAGCTGTGGCAAATCTGACCTACATGTAAAATAAATTTGTTATTTTATAGTTGAGTCAGTGGGGTAATAACTCTAAATACATTTCAGTTTCTCATTACATTCCAATTTTCATTTTGTGCTGTAACTTGGACGTGTCAGTTAACAACAGGTAACATAAGAAGGTAATCTGAAGATAAATAAATAAACATCAAAAACAATTCAATCAGTGCAGTCAACTTAACATTTATAATTTAGGTCCAACAAATCTGAATAGGAGTGGGATGAAGCATGAGATTCTTGAGTCCCACTCCTTCTCCACTAGTTAATTAAGAGTCAGACTCCCTCAAGTGAGCAAAATGACAATGTATATGTTCACAAAAAATAGAAACTAAGACAGAAAAATGAGTATCAAAGAGAAGAACAGAAAGCATCAACAACAAATAGATACATCATTGATGACACACCTGATGGTTAAAGCCCTTCTTCTATTAGTGTTGTTTGAAATTGAACCAGGTCCAGAAATTTTTATGTTTTTTGATTGTATGAATAGTGAGTTTGTATGATTGCTATAACTGGTATTATGAATTATTTTTATTGCTCTTTTCTGCAGTATGGGTAGTGATTGTGTGGTACAGTTATAGGTATTTTCCCAGATCTCTGCACAGTATTGTAAGTATGGTAACAACAGTGAACATTAAAGAATGTGAAGTGTTTCTGGTCTGAGATGCTGAACAGTACTGTAGCAGATATGCATAAATTTAAAGAATCCAAATGAGGTAGAAGTAGATCAGAGCTGAAAAACAGCACAATGGTCGGGTAGGTTAACTGTAAATTTTGAAACTTTAAAAATTGATATGGGGCTTGTGTCAAGTCCAAGATGTGTACAAGTTTACAAAAGCTAATATTTTAGACAATATAGTCGAGATGATGGTGGTAATGAAAATAAGAAATATATAAATTTTCATATAAACACTTATCTTCCCAACCAGGAAAAACCACCACAGTGTTTCAAAGCACGTAACTTGACACTGCTGTGAGCCAAACAAACATTTCATGTAAAATGTACAGTCTGTGACTCAGTTAAGAAACAACGCCATGTGTTGTTTTTTTTAGATGCAGTCATGCCTCACCTGTCCAGCAGCTGCATCCCTGCCCTGCACACCTGTTCTCTATTACCTCCTCAGCCCTGTGACCCACCGCTGCCTCCACAGCTGCACTGTCAGCTAATTAGCTTCTCTGTAGACGGGATGTACATGCTGTGACCACGTTGGACTCAGCACCACAGTTTGATAAGGTAAGAGGACAAGTTTGGCGGAGCAAGTTTGTTTGAGTATATCCACTACGATGGCTCTATTTGTTTCAGCTTTGGGAGCTTATTCGCTGTAACTTTGTTTGTTAATTGACTTTAGAGCAAATAAGCACAGCGTATGCACTCAGCGGCCACTTCATTGGGTTCATCTGTTCAACTGTTTGTCAACTCAAATATCTAATCAACCAATCACATGGCAGAAACTTTTAGTCATGTGGACATGGTGGAGATGACCTGCTGAAGTTCAAATTGAGCATCAGAATAGAGATGAAAGATTATTTAAGAGGTGTTTAAGATTTATTTCACGTTCAAACAGATATGCTCCTTCAGCACCGCTATTTATGTATTACTTTTTCTTACCAATTCAAAATTTAAATATATATCAGGTATGTCAGTTCATTCACAAGTTTATCTACAGAAACCAAGACCTGTCTGACACTCTTAAAAATCTCTGCACTCTCTCACATGAGGTTCATTCACATGGCTTTAGACACAGTAACAACAACAATCTACATCTTTCTTTTGCCTGTACGTCACATCATCAATTAAACTTGTCTTATAGACGCCCAATTCTGTGGAATGGATTACCTTTCCCACAAAGAGCCATATCCTCCTACTCTCTCTTTGAAAAGCAGCTCAAAAAACATTTCTTATTTTTATTTTGAATTCTTTTGTGAGGGGTTAATGATTTTCTGATTTTAGTTCATATTTGCTTCAACAAGATAATGAATATTTCCACTATTTTCTTTTTGTCTCTCTTTTCTTTTCGTGCTTTATCTCCCTGCTTTGCAAAGTTTGTTTGTTGGCTATATAACCCTTAGTGAAAGGGGTGGAGCTCTTGAACAAGCTCTCTGGGCTTTGTGCCCTCATTGCACCATTATTTTATTAATGTGTGCGAAATAAACGAAACTAAACTAAACTAAAACCGTAAACCTGGCATGGTTGGTGGTCTGAGTATTTGACAAACTGCTGATGTGCTGGGATTTTTACCTACAATCATCTCTTGGATTTACAGAGAATGGTCCCAAAGAGAGAAATATCACTGGGATTCGATATCTTGTTGATTGTCCGAGTTTCAGAGGAGAATGGACAGACTGGTTGGGGGTGATAAAAATTCAACAGGGCCTCAAATAACTACTTGTTACAACCGAAAAGCATGAGTGGAAGGGGCGCACAAAGAGAAGAGAAACTGAAGCTTAAGTATCAATCACACTATTCAAGTATCGATCAATACTGATACCAACGCTGGCATCGATATATTGATATTTTAGATCGATCCACCCACGTCTCATGTACAGTACAGGCCAAAAGTTTGGACACACTTTCTCACTCAATGCGTTTTCTTTATTTTCATGGCTATTCACATTGTAAATTCTCACAAAACTATGAATGAACACGTGGAGTTATGTACTTAACAAAAAAAGAGAAATAACTGAAAACATGTTTTATATTCTAGTTTCTTCAAAATAGCCACCCTTGGCATTTTTCAAGAGGTCGTCACCTGAAATGGTTTTCACGTCACAGCTGTGCATTATCAGGGTTAATTAGTGGAATTTCTTGCTTAATCAATGGGGTTGGGACCATCAGTTGTGTTGTGCAGAAGTCAGGTTCATACACAGCTGACAACCCTATTGGACAACTGTTAAAATTTATATTATGGCAAGAACCAATCAGATAACTAAAGAAAAACAAGTGGTTATCTTTACTTTCAGAAATGAAGGTCAGTCAGTCCAATAAATAGTCAAAAAAATAAAGAAAACTCAAATTGAATGAGGTGTGTCCAAACTTTAAGCCTGTACAGTACACATGAAGTTTAAAAGTTCATATTATCATCTGTTTGTTACAGACACAGAGCTGAGCCACAGTGCTCTCCACTGCTCCTTGATTAGACAGCAGGTATGCAGTCAAACAGTTTTGTTGATAGGACAAAAGACTGAGATGGCGATTCCCCCTCCTCCCCCCATCCTCTGTCTCTTTACATCTTCATACTGTATTGTGTGGCTATTCGAGGGTTGCCAGGAGACAAAAGCAGACTCACAAACACCTTCTCTACCTCAGGGAGCTTTGGTGAACCCTCTTTAAAAATGAACTGTACCCTTGAAAATGTGCAGACACCACCTGGGTGGGCTTTGTGTGCTGGCACCAACGTCCCAGTCTTTTGACTCATGCCTGTTTCCATATTTACATTTGTGCTGTGGACATACCTTTTTACAAGTTGTGAGTGTATATTAAATCAACATTATTTGTTAAGACCTCTCTTTTTACACACTCTGCCAAAGCTTCTTCCCCCTAACCCAACCATGTAGAGGTTTACCACGTTAAATCTCAAACAGTGACAACCAACAACACCAGTCTGATTCAGATGGTCGTGTGAGTCAACAGCATATACCAGTATAATGTCACATTTAAAGGTCTGTTTGTGTTGTTTTTACTTTCTCCAAGCAGTCTCAAATAGAAAATGCAGGTTTAATGCACTAAAGCTTTCCCCTCAACCTGTAATTCTGCTCCTGTGACGGAGTCAGCGACTGACCCTCTTTGTCCCCCAGAGAAAATATTAGCCCTGTGTCACCTTGTCACATTTAATGGTTCAGGTAAGGCAACAGCAGTGATAACTGAAACACATAAACACAATTTCTCTTCAGTAATTCTTACTCTAGTGTTTTCCTTCCTCTGAGCTTTTTTTGCCCTTATTCTCATCCTGACAAGCTTGAAAACTCAAAGACCTTCAGATAAAATTGACCTACTCTGTACAAAGACATAGAGTCTTTAAGCGTGAATAGCTACAACACATTTAGGTAAAAGATTATGCATAATCTGTCAGGCAACATATACTTTGATTTATAATGTATGGTGCATCAGGACGTGAAAGTGGAGTCAGCAATGCCACACAGAGAAATTTCACTCATGACAATTTGTTAACAGTAATTTTTTTTTTAAAGATATTTTTTGGGCTTTTCTGCCTTTAATTGGATAGAGGAGGACAGTGGATAGAGTAGGAAAGGGGGAGAGAGTGGGGAATGACATGCGGGAAACAGGCCACAGGCAGGAATCGAACCCGGGCCACCCGCTCGAGGGCAAACCTCATGGTGCGCGGCCATATCCACTAGGAACATCTGCGCCCCAACAGTAATTTTAAACCAACAAAGTCACATGGGTTTGTAAGACCATAGAGCAAGAGACCGGCAACATTACAAAAAGAATTTCTAAAATAAAATATGAAAAACTAAATCAAAGCAAATTCCAAGAAGCCCATCTTCAGCAAATGAACTGAAACCTAAATAAAGTAAATGAAATTAAAGACACTGAGGTAATTCAAATAAACAAATAACCAACTGAAGATAATTACACTAATAAGGAGACAAATATAACTAAATGAATGTAATGAGTAACCAACAAATGTGCTGATTTATGCAAAGAACCACACTTGGAAAAGGATAACAGCAAAATACCAAATAAAATAAAGCCTCTTTAACCAAACCCAAAAGAACCACAAACCTTTTTCAAATATGGTAAGACTGAAGCCTGCACACAGCCAGTATTTCCAGCTTAGCCACTTTGTTACTTTATATAATGACTTTTCAGACTCCTCTAGCAACTCTTTTTCTTTATCTATTTCTTTTCAAAAAAGCCAAAAACGCCAAACACATATCACTCTTATTTATTTCAACTGGCAGCGTTGGCCCTCCTCTGTTCAAAACTACTCACAGGCGGACAAGCCCTCCTCGCTTGGGCCCCCTCTCAACCCCAAATAAAGGCAAAGGGTTGTCATTTAGACAGTAAATATAATCAGATTTGACAGGTGAGAGTTCATTTATGGTTATAAAAATATTTACGGTGATTTTTTACATTCTTCCTTTCTCTGCCAAGACATTGTTCATCCATCCTACAGCGTCATGACAATTACATGCAAATGGCCAACTATACAAATAAGGTGATGACATCATTTAGCTTCTTCTAGGACAGCCCAAAGCAACTTTTCTTGCTGGAGAGTTGGCAGCACTGCATATCGGTGTCAATACAAAGTAGAAAAAACAGTGAGTGTGGAAGCATTTATGAACTGATGTGTAACCAGTAGGGCTGGGCAATATGGCTGAAAAGTGTATCATGATATAAGTGTTTCATATCAGTCGATATCGATAATTGATTATTTTCTTAACCTATTTACAATAAGAGCTGGGAGAAAAAAGACTGCATTTAGATTAAAAAAAAATTGTAGAAGTATTATAATGTGACGAGACTGTTCACATGTGGATGTTAATCATTCCCCAAATTAACAATAATTTACACTACAATGTTGGTGGGATGAATAAATATTTAAACACTCAACATTTATTCATGCTACGCAAAATTGGCTGAACAAAATCACTATTGTGATCATTATTATTCTTCATCAAAGCTGTAGCCTGTAATCCTGTATTTTTAACACATAAAAAGGGAATATAAATAGTGTGGGCTCACATGACTTATGCCTACTGCTGCATAAATGGGTCGGGGCACCCCAGTCTAAAACATTTGGAGACGCCCCTGCTTGTTAGCACACACCTCATGTTGTGATGTTGCTTTGCTCGTGAACAGATGGATTTATACTGAACAGAGGGTTCAGTCTGTGGAATAAACAGAGTTACAGTGAAAGATGGTAGAAGTCAAACAACTTCTCAAGCATTTATGTCTATGAGTCACTGTGTGCTGCTCTTTCTCCAGCTTAAATGACCGTTGATCGCCCATCAGCAACACCCTCCCTGCAGCTAATGTTCACAAATCATGATCCATCCATAAAACCAAAAAGATGAGCTTTTCGTCAGTAGAATAGTAGTGTTCTGGGAAATACTTATGTGTAATTCTTCATTTTCTAAAGCGAAAAAGGATCACAGTTTTATTTTTGAAGAGCAGCAAGTTTTACGCACGTGTGTCAATTGTACCAATAATAATCTTTAGGTGGAGCAAACAGGATCCCGGCTACATGAATGTTGCAATAAAAGATAAGAAACTCCTTTAAAGTTCCACAGGTTGCAGAGGTGTGGTTCTGGATCAGATCGAATCAATGTTTTCTAATGGAGATCAGTGACATTATCAAACATTCTATGGAACATATTTTCTATTGTTACTGATCATGTGTCTATCACGATAGTTATTATTATTGTTTTATCGCCCAGCCCCAGTAACCAGTAATACATGCAAACCCACGTGAAAGTTGCTGAATATAACCTAAGTTGATACAGTGCTGGTTGGAAGAATAGAACATGCAGATAGAATCATAACTTAGTCAGAACGTCCCATGTAAAGCCACAACAGCAACATGCCTGTTGAACTGATAACCAAATAAACACCCAGTGTCGGTCTTGCTGGTCCCTCAGTCACACTGGGGGAGGACAGAAGTGGAAGGGGACACCAAAGAATGCCCACCCACCGTCTGTAATTATATCCTTAAGTGCCCATTTTGCTGCCACAATCAGCGTGTTGGCAAACTTGGCACAGTGCCAACAGCAGCCTGGAGAAAAACAACCTTCAGCTACACCAGCAGAAGCAGCATTTTAAACAAGTTAGCAGCATATTACTGGCTTATTTTGTGGTGGGAATGACACCTGTATGACCCTCAGATAGTGTTACCACTAAGGTCAGTGTGTGGCAGGCAGCCCTTGATCTAATCTCCTCTGGCTGATTTGAAAAAAAAAAAAAAAAAACAGAGTAACACTCAAAGGCCTTCACTGAGTGTCTTATTTTCTTATAAAGCATAAACATAATGAGGCAAGACACTTAAAAATAACTCACTGTAGCAGCGTGTGTACTCCAGATGCACTCTTGTTTCACTATTTTTGTCTTCATTTCAATTTCAATATGCTCTATTTTCTGTCTCTTTTAAAACATCCACTGTGCTCCAATTCTTGAGTAGGCTAAAGAAATAACCTGATTGCATGAAATTCACACTTTAAAACAAATTAAATTCTGTTTCTCTGACCTTTACCACCTTAAAGATCTTCAGAGGCTGGTTGTTGTCTATTTGAAGTGCGGTTAAGCATAAAAACGTCTCGCCCAGTTCATCCACCTTTGTTGTATCTATACATTATAATAATCCTCCCAGCATGTAAATGTCAGATTTAAACTTGACATCACAGTGAAAGGCAGTGACATTTCTCTGATTGTGCCTTTTCAGTCGGTTCTTTTAACGCCAGAGCAGCTGTTATTACCCAAAATGTATGTGCACAGAAGTTTCTGTCCATAACACGTATCACATCCGTTGAAGATATGCAATATGTTATCTTTTCAGAAAATAAGACGATGATGTTAAAACAGTAACACTGAAGCATGTGACATAAAAGTCGTGCTAAAAACCAAAGATGCTGCTGTGAAACGAGACATGCCACAAAAAGAAATATCCTATTATTAGTTTTTGATAATTATCAATATGTTAATTTGCTGATATTTTTTTTGTCAGACTGAAAACTGTGAAAGCCTCTCTCTCCCACACTCACTTGTTACTTTACACACACACGCACAGACATGCTTCACACAAACACACATCCACTTAACACCACTAACTCAAACTCCAAAAGGTCATTATAAGACTCAGAGGGGGGGACCAGATTTCCACATCTTCCTTTGGAGCCCTGAGAATAAATAATGACCATGACAGTGCCCCACAAACCATTTTATCTACTTTCTTATCTTTCTGTAGAAATCACATTATGTATCTCTCTGTATATATTTTTAAATGGACTGTTTTGAAGATCAGCTGCCAGAGGAAAGAAAAAAAAACTATAGAAACTGGTATTTTGGTCATTAATATGTCCCTATTATGTACTGGTGTCTTATTTTTTCCTTTCCAGTGTTATCTTTGAACTCTTTGGAGCTTCAGGAGTGCGAATCATATGATCTAGCTCTATCTGCACTTGTAAACATAAGAGGTGGATTGATATGTCTTAAGGGCTAATGCTGATTATCAGTGGTCAAGGAGGCTGATAACTGATATTTGGAGCCAACATTCATTTGCAGTGAAAGTGACAATACTTGCCTCAAAATGCTGAGTAAATCAACACTTAACTTTGTTTGAATGCCTTTAAGCATATGTTTATTGAGGGAATGTGATGACTTTCTAAGTGATCTCTGACAACACTAGGCCTGCGCACAAACTTTAGCAGTGAGGAGAGAGACTTGTATTTTTCTTTGTCTCTTTTACTCTCTCTCACTCACATGTATACAGTACAGGCCAAAAGTTTGGACACGCCTTCTCATTTTCATGAAAGTTTTTGCAATTTTCTGGACTGACTGACCTTCATTTCTTAAAGTAATGATGGCCACTTGTTTTTCTTTAGTTAGCTGATTGATTCTTGCTATCATATTAATTTTAGCAGTTGTCCAATAGGGCTGTCAGCTGTGTATTAACATGACTTTTACACAACAGAACTGATGGTTCCAACCCCATTGATAAAGCAAGAAATTCCACTAACTAACCCTGATAAGGCACAGCTGTGAAGAGAAAACCATTTCAGGTGACGACCTCTTGAAAAATGCCAAAAGTGTACAAAGCAGTAATCAGAGTAAAGGGTGGCTATTTTGAATAAACTAGAATATAAAACATGTTTTCAGTTATTTCACCTTTTTTTGTTAAGTACATAACTCCACACGAGTTCATTCACAGTTTTGATGCCTTCAGTGAGAATCTACAACGTTAATAGTCATGAAAATAAAGAAAACACATTGAATGAGAAGGTGTATCCAAACTTTTGGCCTGTACTGTATGTCTACTATCAAAGACTATATCCATGACGTTATTTTCAGAAACCTTGTTTCAAGTGATTAAAAGTCATGTCTGGAGGGACAGCATCAGAGCTGCTACTATTGTTTCACTATTTTCACTATTGGTCTCATAGTTACATTATTATTAGTTGTGAGTTGTAGAGGACTTGGATGTTTATTACAATGTCGGGGCAATCCGCTGCTTTAACTTCCTCTCAAAACTTTTACTTGCTTGATGGAGCTTCTTCACTTGGCAAAACTTTTTCTCCTCTCTACTGTGTATGAGTGCTGTGGCCCTGCATGTATCCAATCAGATGGTGCTGTGGGTGGGACAATACTGGAGACAGAGTAGTGACTGCAGATGGAGAAGTGTGGCTGCATGAGAGCAAAAATAACCCCGGTTTTAAATTGAACTCTTGTTGACCAATCATTGGTTTAAAAAAGTGAGACGCCGTCATGTGTCAAAAGTTCAAAATCTGCACCGATCATCAGTCTAGGCCGATTATTGGTCTATTCTTGGTATACATAGTCTGTTTTGAGGATTGGCAGCTGGAGAGAAATTTTAAAAAAGCCTAAAAACAGGCTTTTTGTTGTGAAAATGTTTATTTATATCAATTTTATTTTACACCTTTAACTCTTATGTTTGTATTTTTTTTGTTTTTGATTGCTTGTAATTTCTCAAATCAGATTTTATGTCATGTAAGGGTTTGTTTTGTAACCCAGTATTCAGGTTCAGTTCCCTTTATTCTCACCACACGAGTACATGTACATCCAAATTGCAACAGTCCTGGATTGTGCAAAGTAAAGCTATATAGAAATACAATAAAATTACATCTATAGTTAAAAAGAAAAAAAACATACAACTGTACCATCTATGTCCATGTACGCATGTACAAGTAGATTACTGAGGGAAGTAAACATTTGCAAGAGTAGGTGTAAGGTGTAGAGATGTAAATAAAAGTTTAGAAGATATCCCATATGAAAAAGAAATAGTAAAAACATAGAAGTTTCCACCTTTATACATATTGTGCATCTTATATGGCTTGTAAGTTTCATACTATGGTTTACTCTTGAAAGTAGCCACTTTTGCATTTTTTTCATACAACATTAAAAAAAGGAGTAAATATGAATCAAGTTAAACTCTTCCCTCATCAAAAAAGAAGTGAATGAGTTTTTCTATCTTTTTGCTTCATATCAAATACATACCAAGGGGATTTTGAAAATTCACTGTTCAAATACAAAATAAGTTTTCATATTTTATCTGCTTTTATTTCACATTTCTTTTTTACAAACATACCCCATGTTATAATTCTATGAAAATTCATGACGATAGACAAGAAGGAGCTACCTGGTTTGGGGAAAATGAAACCTCAGCAAATTTTAAAATTCAAACATTATTACGTTTTTGGGTCATCTCATGTTTTTTCCATGTAACTATATGGTGAGATTAGTGTTTTTATTTTTATGTCTTATCATGTAAGTTTTTTTAACTATTTTTATGATACTTGCAAGGTTTTAGTTTCACTGATGGTTTTCAAACTCATATAAGTTTACTAATACACATTTCTAGTGAGGATATTGCATGGGAAACCACTATCATATATTGTTCTCATAGGTTCCCAAGTCATAGAAGATTCATCCTGTACAACTTTACTAAGGATCTTATATCTAGTTTGACTGTCATATGCACATCTTACAAGGTTCAGCTGAAACTGATAAAAACTTCATAAGGTTTATCTATATCTTTCCTGTATGGGATTGTGGGTTGTTATAGATGTATTAGGTCAAATTAAAGAAAAATAAGTAAATAATAATGATAAAAAATTAACATGAAAATAAGCGGAGACCTATAAGGTTAATAAAGTCAGATTTCTACATGTTGAGACGCTGTACTCAGCATTTCAACATAAGGAATAGTTCTTCCTACTGTCGTGGTGTGTGAGACAGGACCTCTATGTCTCACTTGCAGGCTTGTAAACTACAAGTGCTTCGACTAAAATGAAATTAAACTGATCCAACGGTTCAAAGTGAAGATGTTACATTGAAGTAAACACAAAAACAAACATTTCCTGTTTTATATCACTGAAGTAAAGTAATTGGTGTTTTCAAACTAGGGCTTCTTTTAATCCCTTTTCTCCTTTTGTTTATCAAGAACAAAGTTTGTCGTAATTGTTTGCGCACCATTGAAAATCTGAAGCACATCCTTTCCTGCTGATTTAAAAATAATACTTTATGAACAGAAAGCACCAGAACCAGCTCTTTCAATTTATTTTCTCATATTTCTTTCATTATAGACTGATTTTGTTTATTGCATTAGTGTTATTTCACGTCTGTAAGGAGGAATGTCATACTGAGGAGAGCCTCTTTGAATACGACAACCATCTGATCCGTCCGCAGGCATCTCCTCCTGTCATCTTCAAACCCCTCGCTCTCTGCTCATTTACACTTCTGAGGAGAGCCTCCTGCCTGAAGGAGGTCCAGTAGCTCTCATGTGTTTATGGGCATGCCTGTTTGAGAATGAGAACAGGAAGCTGCGTCTCCGCCTTCGAGGTGCGTTTAACCATCAGGAATAAGCAGCGATGATTTATGCGTCAGTGTTCACAATTCTCCTGCTACATATTTTTATTTGAGGCCTTCAACTGATACAAGACAAACACTGCGACTAATAAAGTGGTGGGGCCCTCGTGTGTGTGTGTATGTGTGTGTGACCCATGAACACACGTACACACATTCCTATGTTTGAATAACAGAGGTCTGAAATAGATCTTCAGGTACGGTGAAACTAATTGTAGAGACACCAGGGTTGTCCTCTTTCAGCGCTAATCTGCGTCTGAGGATCTCTTTATCCATGACAGACCTTCTCAGAGGGACGGCTTATGAAAAAGTGAGAGAGGAATCGTCAGGGGAGGGGAGGAGGAGGAGGAGGAAGGAGTGAAAAGAGGTAAACAAGGACTGTCATCAGACGGCTCGAGAATTCTTTGTCACTTTGAGATAGAGAAAACAGCTCCGGCAGAGAGAAAGGGGGAGAGGATGGAGATGTGTGTGTGTGTCTGGTGTGTGTGTGTGTGTGTGTGTGTGTATCAGCAAGTCTGAATGTATCTTTGTGCTTGTGATTTAAAAGGATGGTAGGTGCTGAAGGAAACTGTGGGAGGTTACTAGGAGAGATGCATCATGGGAGGTAAGGTCAAACAGAGTTCAACGTTGAGTGAGTTGACCCAGAAGTATTGTTAGGAAAGTAAACACACACACACACACACACACACACGAACAGGATAATAGCTGAGTCCAAAATTTTGTATCCAGAAGGCATAATGCCTTGGGTGCCTTAGAGCAGTATCTAAAATCCTTAAACACTCACACACACACATACGAGCGCACGCACACACACACACACACACACACACACACACACAAAACCCCTTCACATACAGTTGATGAGCTTATCTGGTCTGAATATGGGCTATTCAGTTGTTTGCCAGAGAGGAGATAAAGTGGAGGGACAAAGAACACCAACCACTGTAAATCCATTTATATGTGTGTGTGTGTGTGTGTGTGTGTTTGTAAGCATGTCTAAGCATGTTTGTTACTGGTCCCTTCCCATCTGCATGAAATTATCAACTCAATGTCAGTCCTTCAGCTAAGTGACAAACATGAAGCTGGTGTAACTTTGTCCTCATCTTGCTTCATGCCGAGCTGATCTCCTCTCACTCGGCTGCCTCTCTTGATCAGATCATAACTTCAGTAAAGTGACGCAATCTGGACCAGGTATGATGTAGTATTTTGTAAAAACTTAAGCATGACTGGGATGTGAAAGTTATATGACATCACATCTGCACTGCTGTGGAGATATATAAAGAGAAAATAAACATGTTTCTGCTTCAACAACAACACTTCTTTGGCCATATAAGATAAGATGAGATAAGATTTCAGTATATAGTATACAGGCAGTATATAGTGCAAACAAAATCTCAGCAAGATTTTATGAAATAGAAAAACATGATGAGTCAGTGGTTCCCAAAATGGGGGTCGGGACCCTTTGGGGGGTCATGAGACATTGATAGGGGGTCATGAAATGTGTCCCAAAATCAGAAACTATGAACAATTCCGCATTTTATCCATTATTGTAGGAATAAAAGCAAAAATAGGGAATCAAGGTAATATAAAATTATGCAAACATATTTTCGTTTTATCTGTCCTCCGCATTTTTTTGTTGAAGTTTGATGCCGTGAACACAGCAAAATGCACATTAGTCTGTACATTTACCACCAATAAGTTAAATTCGGTATCCTTAGGGATTTTTTGTTTGTTTTTCTGTTTTTGGATTGGCTTATAGTGTCGTACCACAGCAGGGGGTCGCCAGTCTCTAATGCTGCTATTTTGGGGGTCACAGGCTGAAAAGTTTGGGAACCCCTGTGTTACCAGAAAAATAATATGTAGAGTAGTGATGTGTGTTTCTGTTCATGAGTGAAAGCAAAAACTATTATTTTAAATCAGAAAATGATCATATGCTTTGATTTTCTCCCTGTTTTCTTGTGAAACATTTGAATATGTATGGATAACAGCAATTCATTCATATTAGCATTTAAGAAATCATTTTGATTAAACAACTTGCACATACTGGTAGATTAACCATTACAGGTACAAAATATAAATAGGAAATCAGCAATTTACTAAAAATTTAGAGCAGTAGTGCAAAACAACTTGTGCTGGGTGTTGGTCTAATAAATTTGTGAAGCAAAATATAACATACTTAGCACAGTGCTAAACAGAAAAGTGATTGAGAGGAGCACACATACAGAAGAGAAAGTAAAAGTGAAACTTTCATATCAATCTCATTGTAAAAGTACTGATCAATATCGATACCAACATTGGTATTAATATATTGATATTATGCATCCATCCGCCCACCTTTAATGTACAGAACAATTTAACTCCAGGAAATAAGTGCAATAAAAATCTAACAAGTATAAAATGTGCACTGACTGGTAACATAACAGATGTAAAAACTGTACAGGAGAATAAGACGGTGGAGAGATGGTGTACATAAGATTGCACCAGTAATAATTTAAAAAAAAGTTATTGCATGTCTAAAAAGCAGAGTGTTTTTGCATTAAGAGGAGTAAAAGTGTTCCTGATGATTATACAGTTGAGCCAAAGCTGGAAGAAAAGACTGAACTACTTTCAAGCACCCAAAAGCAAGGTGATGGTGTCCACATGGGTTTGAGGAAATTAAATGGTCATGGTTTAAGGAACTAGATCAAATCGGTAATTTTTTTTACATTGAACTATTTTCTTTTTAACTGGTGTAGCTAGCGGCTACACTGGTCACACTGGCCTTTCAAACCATGCCCAAGTGAGATTCACCCCCTGCAGTGCCGTTCCCCAAATGGACAGTACGGTCGCGGTCACACTGCTCCGATATGAACCAGACTCAAGCATGATTGCCGACATGCACAGCCTCTGATGTCACTATGAAACGTCTGTTAACAAGACTCTCATCAGACTCAGCTCAATGGAGAACACAGAAAGTGTTGTTACAACTTTACTCACTTTTTGGCTCATGAAAAGTTGTTTTTGACCAACACAGGCCTCTGACACCCTCCACCATCAGTTAAAATGATTGTCAAGAGGGACAGATTATACCTCATGGATTACGCATCATATACTCATGGCAGCCTCAAGCTAGTACATGAAGCGATCTGTGCAGTCGCTTACTTCTCCCAAGCATGCTGAAGCAAAGAAGCTGTCACACAGGCCAATTGAGCCGAACTTTAGGGCTAAAGCATGTTTTCATCACCAGTAAGATTTCTAAAAATCACAACCCGCAAGACAATAAATAAATGAATGAGTCACTGAGTGAATCTTGGTTGTGGTCACAGCACAAGACTGTTGTTGAAATGCATTGACCCCCATGTTAAGAATCCAACACCCCAAATATTTCATTTCACATCAGTAATATTTGGTGTTTGTAAATAAAGTAGAACTAGATTTTTCAACACTAAACCTTAATAACAAATAACCCTTTAGCCCTAATATGCAGTTTAAAGCAAAGGGAGATCTCAGAAACAATGGTATATGAATATCAGTTGCGCCGTCACATCACATTAAACTGTAGAGTGTATGTGCGTAACGACAACAGCAATATAGTAGCATTATATATCAAGAACCAGAACATAAAAACGTGTTTCTTTTTTCTTTTCCTGTGGGGAAGTGAACTACAGTGAGAATAACTTCTGAAGGTAGAAAACCTACCAGCAATGGCAACAACGCAAATAAGTGCACAGGATGTATCATTTTGGATCGAAATAAAACATTCAAAAAAAAAAAACAACAACATTTGTTTACTGGCACACAGACTCTTTTATTGTTATTTCATCTCTTTTGCAATAAGTGGGCAACAACAGTTAACAATCACCTTCCACTTGGTTGCAGGGTTTTTAAAAAAAATAGACTTTTTTCATCCATTTTGCTGTGTCCCAGCAAGCCACCGTACTCGAATTGAACTCGGTGCATGGAAAATTGTCTTGTTAAAAAAGGTTTTACTTTCATTAAGCTTTAAAAGACAAAGCAACAACAACCAGTAGCACAGAGCCTGGAGCTGCATCCATAATCACTCCTCAAAGTGAGAGTGGCTTTGGAAGATAGTTTGGAGAAGAAGGTGAGAAATTATAAATTATATATATCGTGCAACACTTCAGAGGTGTAGTTATGCATGACCGTGATAATACAAACTCGTGAGTAATGGCCACGTTAAACGCTCATAATCCACAGCTTTACACCCGTTGTTTTGGTGAGAGATCGTCTGAAATGTTAATGAGGCTGGAATTATTGTTACAGAGGAATGTTTACTGCAGCATTTCGCAAGAAGTGATTCAGATCAGATGAAAAAGTGTTTTCACTCAAAGCACAAAAGAGACTATTCCTGAGACTCAGTATTTTTTTTAAGTGTTTCTCGTCTCTTTCTCAAACTATGAGGAGTGAGCTGCAACTGAATAACAGTTTTGAATCAGCAGGGTTTATACAAGGGGGTGGGCAAATGGAAGCAGTTTTTTTTTAAATCAAAAACGTTTTTAACCTGGAATATCTCTTTGAAATCTATTTATTTATTTTTTCAAATCAATAAAAGTCAACTACCCCTATTAAATGGCATTCTGCCGCTTTTAGCCTTGTCTGCGTGAGTGCTGATGTGCTTGAATAAGAGCTTGTAGTGTATTATATCTGTTATGTGCTAATGAAGAGACTTGTCTCCTTTGTTGAGCATCAACCTGGATTAATCCAGGTTTCAGAGGCTGACATTTTACAGGTCAAGCAGTGTCCTCATAACACAGTTATAGCTGAAAAATGCCTCAACAGTAACTCACCACCAGCAGGAAAAAAATGAGTTTGGTGTCACTGGATGGAAATATAAACTCATCTGGTGGAGTGAGAGGGCAGGACACTTTGCGAAACAGTACTGACTTGCTGATTTTTGCGATGTGATCAGATTTTTACATTTTTATAATTCATCCATATGTTCAGGTCACTGATGGATTTTAGTGTTGACAGATAACTTTCATCAGCGCACGTCAACATGTTCATTTTGTCAAACAAAAGTACTGGATTAGACCGTAACCACATGAAGACTGAGTGTGGACTGACACAGCTGATTTACAAAAAAACACACGCATTGTTTAACACCTAGACAATGTTAATCATGAATGTTAATCCAGTCCTAGCTGTAATTATGTCGCAGGCCTACCATTAGTAGTGTTACTGATACCTACAGTTGTGCCCAAAAGTTTACATCCTCCAGCAGAATTTCTGGGGTTTTTTTGGCCTTTTATCAGAAAATATGAATTATGACCCAAAAACCTTTCTGTCACTCATGGTTAGTGGTTGGGTGAAGACTTTTATTGAAAAAAAAAAAAAACTCTTTTAAATCATAATGACAACAGAAACTTCAAAAATGACCCTGTTAAGAAGTTTACACAACTCTGGTGGTTTTGGCATAAAATAAATGCACAAAAGTGAACACAAATGTGTTTGAATGTCTACTAAAGGTAACCATCCTCACCTGTGATCTATTTGCTTGTAATCAGTGTGTGTGTATAAAAAATGAACAGGGTCATTTTTGAAGTTTCTGTTGTCATTATGATTTAAAAAGAGTAAACACAGTTGTTTGTTTATAAAAGGCCAAAAGATCAGAAAATTCTGCTGGAGGGTGTAAACTTTTAGGCACAACTGTATACCAATGGTTTGTATATTTTGTAGATGTTTTAACCCTTAAGAGTTACTGTTGCTCACTGTTTTGTTGTAATGTTTGTAGACAATGTGTCATAATAGAGCTCATTTTGCACAAAGCTGTGTGTTTTTCAGGATACAGTTTCAATTTTAAAGACACTGCCTGATTATCTGTTTGGCATTGATTGCAGAGGCAGTATAGACTGGTCTATGTAATGTTTGTTTTTTTTTGTTATTGTTTTTGTTTGTTTTCTGTGACAAGGACAACGACATCAGTCTGTTTTGAAAAAGTGTGTGTGTGTGTGTGTGCGCGCGCACTTTAAGCAAAAATGACTTTTGAGAGGTGTTGGGGACAATAACTATATCTGGTTTTACTCCAGCTCCTATAGAATAGAACACAGGCTTATTTCATGTGTAAGTGATCCTCGAGTATTTCACGTTTTCTAACTCAGCGGTGGTTAGCATGCAGATGGTGCATTCAGGGGCGTTGTAATTTTCTAAACTACTGAAAATTACAATGGTTACAAATGAAGGAGTTGTGTGTGTGTTGTGGAAAAATGACTCCTGACAAAAAGTGACCTCACCCCCCCTTGAGATCATGCCTATGGCTAAATAATTTCCCATGAGCACCATTATCCACTGTCAATGTGTGAATTGATTTTGTAAGCAGTTGAGCAGAAAGCAGTTTATTTATTTATGTTTTTTTATTGTTCTATTTCAACACTACTTCAGTTTTGCAGTGGAAGCAAAGCAACAACTTTTTGTGTTTTGCTGTGATGAACGATGTTCTTTAGCTTTGTCCCTGAAGAATGTGATGATCCATGTGATGATCCAGATGAATTAGAGATGCTGTTTTTTCTTTTTCTTTCACATCATTTGGCTGTGTGAAAGAAAATGTGCTTAATTTCTGCCTTGAGAGTGCATTCCAACCTTTAGCTGTGTTAACTTTTTTTTTATTTTCAATCTGAATCTCAGTTAAAAAAAAAAAAAACTTGGAAATTATTTGTTGGAAACATCACTGTTTTAAACTTGATGAATGATGAAAAAAAATACCAACAACACATTTCTTAGTTCAGAAAGAATGTGAAGCACATGCATAGTGAGTGGGTAGACCTAAATAATGGAATTTACTCAGGAAAAACACTAAATTACAAAAATGTAAACCACGGATAGTTTTACAGCTTGACCCAGAGAAAAAAATATGTAGCTACATCATACACAAAGCACAGATGTGTGGATGAAAAATAAAAAGAGGTTGGTGAGAGATGCTGTAACTAGTTATCTGTTGTTAGAAGTGAGTTTAGAGGAAAGTCAGAGGCTAAACTTTACAAAGTAACACAGACAGTTTCTTCCTTGCTTCATGAAGATATGTACTTCTCATCTTTTACCTGACATACACCATGAGTAACTTATATTAGAGCTCCACTGAGAAGCTATTTGCTGGTTTGGATTAGCTCTGCAAAAGCAAACAGGACCATCAGAGTCATGATTATTGCTTTGTTGTCTTTTTTTATGCCTTTCACCTTTGCTGCCAGCTGGGTGCTAAAAACCTCCGCTGGCACTTTTCACTGCAAAGATCAGCAGTGAGAGATAAATTAGGATATTTTAGAAAAGAAGAAAATGTTTTTGTCAAAAAGTTTTCCCCAACACATGTAGAAGACATATCAATGTAGAGATAAGAGTCGTCCACAGAGGGTGCCACGTATACTTTTTGTTTGATGGTCTGCTTATCACTGATCGTCAAGGCTTGATATTTAAGTGACCTGATGTTTCATGAGATGTGTGCCAGGCAGAGTACTGTGTGTGAGGCTCTCTCTCTCTCTCTCTCTTATGCTTCACCCAGAGTGGGATGTTGGTGCAGCTTCGTGGTGCAGTTGCAAGATTCTTTGCGTAATGAGATCACATTGATGTCTTTTAGTACATAAACCATACTATAATTTCACTCAAAAATGTTCCTGGTCTGTCCACAACCCTATCTTTTTATAATGTCAAATTTCAGATTTTAAACAAAGAGATAACTCCAGTGTCAAGTTTTCAAATCTAGAGTCAATGACCAAGCTGTGTGTTATTTGTTCATATTTTCAACATGTAAGACATTCAAATTTAACAAATACATGAAAACAGATAACACATACACCCCACTAGAATTTCAAATGCATTGTTGGCCCCTAAACCCCACTCTGCTCTGTCGTTACGGTGTAGACCGCTGAGGTGGAGGGGATGCACCTATGTGAGGCTGCGTGTGCTCCCCTTAGTGACAGTGCTATGACACCTCCCACCCCTGACCTTTTCCCCCCACCACATGTGCAAGTCTTCGAGTTTTATTGCTGTTGTGTTTTTTTCTAGGGCTGGGACTTTAACGCGTTAATTGCGATTAATTAATTACAGAATATTATAGTGTTAAAAATATTTATGAATATTAATGCACGTGAGAAAAACATGCTTTTTGACAAGTGGTGCCAGGCATGTAGTGTTAAATCTGCAGAGGATCTGTTGTGACCACCTGTCTATTTAATAAGTTAAGTCCACAAAGTACGGTGGCTGACAAGGGTCAAACAGACGCAGATCGTTTCTGTATTTACAGATCGTTTCTTGGTTTGCAGATTGTTTGATGGTGATGCGTTTGTCTTTTTATGCAGAACCCTTTTTCATTTGCACAACGTTCCTCTTTTTGTAACTAGTTTAGAGTTTGTGATCTTGCATCGCTTCTGTACTTGAAGCTGTTTCCTCGAACTGAGACGTTCTGGCCCATTGCCGTCTGTTTGACCCTTGTCGGCCACCGTGGCAAAGTGATTCAGGAACCGGGAGTTGAATCACACACACACCTCGTGTTAAGCTGCACTTCCAGTTTCCCAATACACATTTCAAAATAAAAGCATACATTTCAAAATAAAAGCATAACTGTCTACCCAAGCGAATCGTTGTTTAATTAAATGAACAAAAAGTTTCCTCACACACAAAAGCTGCCATTCTAGCCGACGCTACCTGAATCTCTGAAATTGATTCTGTATTGTTCATTCCCAAAACTGCTGCACTTTATGGCATAAAAAATGCTCTGATCTGTTGGTCTCAGTTAAGTACCACCTAGAAAAAAATTTAAAAAAAGGTTTTGTTTGCTTTAGCTTATGTATTAATTCAGTTCACTATTCATTGATTCACTCTTTTACCATTTTAAAATAATGATTCTCACTGTTCTCGAGTCAAATATTGATATGTGATTAAAATGCGATAAATTGAGATTAGTTAATTACGTAGCCTCTGATTAATTCGCTAATGTTTTTAATTTAGTCCCAGCCCGAGTTTTTCCATGTTGCTAATGTACTGAAGTGTTTTTTTCCTAATCCCAAACTGTGCCCCCACCCCAAGTGGCCGAGTCTGGTATTTGCTTTTTTTCCCCTCCTCCTTCCTCTTGTACTCTTTTCCTTCCAATGAAACGGGGCGCTGCGCAGTGGTGACCCAGCAGTTCTCCCCCTCCCTGTCCTCCTCATGTTATGTCCCTATCTTTCTATATTTGTCTTGGATGGGATGTAACTGAAAGGTAAATCCTGTTGCTCTGAAACGCACAATGGGGGAAAAAAAAGGATCTTGAATCTTGAATCTTAAATTGTGCGACCAGATTTTTTTCACAGTGTTAAGAAACAACTAGCTAAGCAGACGTAAAGCTTTTTCAGCAAGATAACAATTATCTGTGTGGGTTTAATCAAGGCCAAAACAACTTCACTTAGTCCCAAATGGACATGCAACTGTGCCGTGTATTATCCATGTGTGTGTGTGTGTATGTGTGTGTGTGATGAAGAACAGTAGAGTAATGTTCCCCAGCACACAGCTGCTAAGTGACAACAAAAGGCCTGTCAGTGTGATTAATGATGAGGGAAGTGTCCCAGCCTGCTTCCTGTGTGCACTGTAGCTGCAGCTCTGAATGGAGCAGCATGCACACGCAGACAAACGTGCACATGCATCTCTGTTGGTCTCTTTCTGTCTTTTCCACACAACTTTCTACCTCCACTTATCTCCAACCTTGCACACTATTACCGGCTTTCCCTCTGCCCCTCCAGGGTTTGCCCACCAAGCAGGATGTTTTTTAGGGCTCGGGAGAGAAAAGAAGTGGTTGAGTAAAAGGAGGAAGACAAGCTGCCATGACTGGAAAGAAGACAAAGAGACAAAGGTCTCGTGATAACTAACTGCCATACAATAAAATATTTACCAAGGTGCTTTACAGGGCTCTGACTTTTAGCCATGGAGTTGTTTTCTGCTTCCTCTGCGAGTTGGCGAGAACTGGCTGCTCTTCTGTTTCCTTCTTCTCGAGGTGAGATTGTCAGGAAAGGAGAGAATGTATCGATTAACGTTTCTGATTCTCCCATTAGGGAGCAAGTATCAAACCCAGCTGGGGTAAAATAACATCATCCATGGGTGCTAAATTGACGGTTCGATTCTGTAGAAAAATCCATATTTTAAGATTTTTACCACGAGACACCACACGGCAGCTCACCACAGGAAGCTGGGTCGAATACAAACAGGGAAAAAGTTAAGTTATTATTAAATGTATTAAAAAACAACAACAACAAAAAACATTTCTAGGTTGAGATAAGTGATCTTGAAATAGTCCAATCTTTAAATGTGTCTAATCATAAAACATTATTTATGGGCTCCAAATAAGTGATTTCTAAATGCTATTTCTGTGTGGGTTGTTAAAGATCAGATTAGTTTGTGACACTTGGACTGAAAGTCTCTATGATGACACTGTGGTGACCAGGAAACTTTAGCAGTGAGGAGCAGTATCTGTCTTTTTTTCTCTGCTGTAAAAGATTTCTTGGTTATATTTGTAGAAAAAAAAGACACTGGAGCTGGACTGTCTTTTCATTTGCTTCCAAAATAAAAAAAAACGCACATCTTGGCAACAGTCATATCTTATAATATTGACACACTTACACACTCACTTGATACACTTATTGAAGCGGAGTGTCCGTGTTGATTTCTCGTGTGCCAAACTGGCCCAAAGGCTGCATTTTCTGTGCCTGCTCAGACTGTTTGGTGTAAGTGCGAGTGTGATGTTGACCACTAATCATACAAACTGCAATAACATAAAGCTCCATTATGAGTATGAGGATTGTCTTACTCCTGCATTAATTTCAATATGACATTGCTTTCTATTGCCTCATTGTTTTTTCAGTATATTTGTTGTTGTTGTATCATGGGGATACCACAGTGACTTTTTTTTTTTTTTTTTTTAATTGACAGCGGGCATGTTCTTATGCAATCAACTTGACAAATGTATTGAAAGTATTGATTATAAGCAGCACTGCACTTTATCCACGACAAATCCCCCGCAACTATGAACCTGCAACCTGATTGGTCATTGAGTCACTTTTGATTCATGACCAGCAAAGGGAAAGAATGATCCCTCGACCACCTTTAAGCTTATGGTTCGTTGACATACTACAATTGTACAATTTAATTTAGCAGATGCTTTTGTCCAAAGCGACGTACAGTGGTGAGCAGTTGTTTGTGACTGAGGCAGCTGGCAATGAACCTGCAACCCTCCGTTTACAAGTCCATGACTCTGCCACTGAGCTACTGCCGCTGGATTTTTGCATTTTACTCCAAAAACAAATTCAAAGCTACAAAAATTAAAGACAGCTAAAAATTTTGATCATATTACTGGCTCTTTGCTATCTGTAATTATTTAACCTTCCTGTTTTCTTCAGGTCAATTTGACTCAATGTGAAAAGTTATGTCATAATGACCTTGGGTGTCCTGAAAGGCGCTTTGAAATAAATGTATTAACTGGTTTTCCTTCATAGAATGGCTTGCACTGCAAAAACTGAAATCTAAGTAAGTCATTATGTCTCATTTTTAGTAAAATTTGTCTTACTATTCTTGATTTCAGCCACATTTACTAGACAAAGTCATAAAAATGTCTCATTTCAAGTTTTTTAAACACAAAAACGAGGCATCAATTGCTTGTAAAAAAAAAAAAAATCTGCCAATGGGATAAGATAAAAGATTCTTGTTTTAAGACATCTTTCTAATGTCAAGAAACTTCCCGGGCGAATTTGTCTTATCCCATTGGCAGATTTTTTTTTACTTGTTACAAGTAATTTACACCTCATTTTTGTGTTAAAAAACTTGAAATAAGACATTTTTATGACCTGGTCTGGTGAATGTGGCTCAAATTAAGAACAATAAGACAATTTTGACTACAAATAAGACATCATGACTTGCTTAGATTTCCGTTTTTGCAGTGTGAAAATCACATGGATAGTTCCATATAATGCTATTTACATGCAAAGTTATATATGACTATTATTGTGAAATTATTCATGCTTAATAGAAATGTATAGCATCTTCCTGCCATTAAAGAAATTTAAATGATTTCAAATATCAATACAATATCCTGCCATCACTTTGTCAAATACTTATCTATGACACGACATCAATTTATGCACCTCTGATAATGACTTTAGTGCAAAAAAAAAAAAATCAGAATTTTTGTGCTTTTCTACCAAAAGAAGAGGTATACTTTCATATAAATAAGGTCTATCATACCATTTACCACAAATCTGAAGACAACAGGAGGGTTCAACACAGATCGTTATTTCATGCTTTCGTTGTCAACACTAGAGATAAGGAGCAATACGTGAAGAAATAATTAACTTTATGGTAAACAGATTTTCTGATTATAAAGGGTTGGAAAAAGAGAAAGGTGAGAAAATTTGTTTACATCTCCTGTCACCTGTGCAGGTGCAGTTGATGGAGTGGTTTGGGTGCCTCACATTGTGCAGGAGCTTTTGGTTTGACGCCCTGCCTGAACTATCTGCTGCACACACACTCACACAAACACAAACACACTCTCTCTTTGCTCCCCACTCTCCCCCGTTTCTCCAAAAGCGCCCTGTGACGGGGACAAAAATGCCCCAAAAGCAAGTGTCACTTGTTATTTTGCTCCTACTACATTGACAGTCAAACTCTCTGGGATTTTTTTTTTTTTTTGGCAGGCCCTAACCAGAAAACAAAACACCACAGCCAGGCAGATGCAGAAAAAACTCCTGAAGAGACACACTCAATGGTGCTCTGGAATAGAACACGGCACGTCGTGGCAGCAGCAACGGTCGGCAGGCATGCTAACGAGGCCGCGGCGCTGCTCCACGTCTTCTGGCTCCGAGCTGGAAAAGTGTCCTCTCCCTCAATGCTGAAGACTACCACGGGGGAAGTGAACTGTCTCGTATTGTCCCTGATGGACTCATTATCCGAATAATGAATCTCTCCCACATGCACACACACGCACACATATCCACTCTCTTTTTTACTTTTCCCCTCCCACTTACACACACGCTCCATCTCTGCGTTGTCTCTCTCGTGAGCACATCAAACAAAAGACGAGCTGGTGAGAAAGTACAGTGAGACAGATGAGAGTTAAGTTTTTCCTTGACATGCTACTCTCCATCTGAGTGAAGATTAGCGGTATTTTCTTCACCTGCTTGACTGCAGTTTGCTCACTTTGAATGCAGCAACCTTGGTAAACTTAACGGACCCACACCGGGACGATTGGTTAAAAAGACAGGCCTGTGTTTAACCCTTTACACTCCACCCAGTTCTGGCCTCTTTACCATGCTATGTTTCAGAACTTATAACTGTAGAACCATAGGATCAAAATTCACCAGTGACACCTCATTTGTAAGATTAAAGTCTTTAGTTTATGTGGCTAAAGTCCACATCAGGATAAATGCAGCTAAAACACCTTTTGTCCTGTTAATTTCTTTAAAACCAATTTTTGGACACCATTGACTCCAAGATGCTTCATGCCAGACGTAAGACATCCACCACATCACTTCTACACATTGTCATCTACATCTGGGAGAAATTTGAGCTTTCTAGGTAAAACCCTGTAGGAGTTGGAGAGTTTTTAGTCTCAGGTGTCCAAACACTAGCAGATGTGTTCTCATTTACCACAGTCTAGTCTGGCAATTTCGCTCAAACAAAACCAGCTGTATCAGTGCTCAGTGTCTTCTTCGTAGTTAACTTTGTTCTCTCTCTGAAAAGGTTTGCTAAAAATCATGACATTATAGCTCCCAGTCATAGATTGTACCTCACCTGCTGCGCACATGAATATAAATGTTTACGCAAAATGAAACAATATCGATTTTTCTGCAGTCTATCTAGCTACAGCAGGCTTCATGTGAACAGTACGGCTATTGGTCACTGTGCATGCGATTGCCAGGACCGATAGCTGAGAAACAAAACTGTAAGGAGGCTTTTACGCATCATCAGCTAATGCTACTAGACAGTCATGCAGAGAGCAGTTGTTGTAGAAATCAGGCTCCCCTGGCATCAAATCTAACTTGTAGCTAGAATCCTAAGGAAAACAAACACATCCGGCTTTGCTAGTAGTGAGGTGGAAATGCTGTAAGACTGTGAAGCTGCTGTTATTGATGAGAACTGACATGACAGACAAACAAACAACGGACTTTACAGGAGAAATTTCACCACTTGGAATAATTTGATGAAACATCACTTTTGATATGTTTGAACTCTGGATTCCTCTGGTGGAAAGGAGAGTGAATATTCAGATCAGACTACAGCCTTAAGTAATGACCCAAAACAGGTAGGATGTCCCAGGCTGACTGATTCTTTCACTGATTACGTTTTGTCGGTCAAGTAAACTGTAAAACGGCAGCTTAAATGTAAAGAATCTAAGCTTTCTAACACAGGATGCGCTACAATGTTTGACAAAGGCGCTACTGTTCATACCTTGATGACGTCAGAGGAATGGCAAATGGCCTCCCCAGGAGCTGGTGGAACGTAAGAGGTTAAAAAAGACAGGCCTGTGTTTAAAATTCAGTACGGTCCAGCCTCTGCTCCTTTATGCAAATTAGCGAAATGAAAGTGTTTTCTTTTTTTTTTTTTAGATTATTACCGAATGCTTTGTTGCCACAGCTCAGTCAGAGTTTGGCCGGCGTATCACTGCTGGCCACTGACTTTCACTTGGCAGAGACGCCTTTTGACAGCGTGTTCTGAAGATTCAAAGGACGCTCACACACACTCCTAAACATCCTGTCCACACACTCGCATACACACAGTCTCAATGGGAATGAGCCATGCAGGGGGGCAGTGGTACGGCTGCACATAATGGTCGCTGTTGTTTTGATTGTTGACAACTTGGCTGCTGTCAAAAACACAGTTTGTGTGCATGTGTGAGTGAGAGAGAGTCATTGTGGCCTAATGTTTATGTGTGTTATTGTGCAGAGCAGAAAGGAGCATGCTGATCAACACAACAGTGCCTCAGTCTCTCTATTGGCCCCTGCAAACACCAGGGACTCCGGGCACAATTAAAACAAACCGGCTGCAATTATTAGCCGCCTCTCCTCCTCCTTCCCTTTCACTGTGTCTCCCCCCTCTCTCCCCCCGTCCCTTTAAAAGCAGAGAGATAAAGCCTGGCCTCCGATGACTGTAATCTTAGGCCTTGCAACTTTCCTATAAAGGAAAGAAGGAGAGTGAAGGCAGGGAGGGAGGAACTGAAATTATAAGACCTCAAATTCATAGTGACTCCAAATAGCCTGTGTGTGTATTTGCCTAAACTAGTGTGTGGCACATGTTCATATAGATACATCTCTTTTAGTGAGAATGGAAGCACATATACTGCATGTGTGACCCACATATTCAGTGGGAGCAGAAGTCTTCTGCAAGCGATATTGGAAATAATAATTTTACCAAAACGGTCTGTAATGAGATGTCACCTATGAAATTAGAAACACTGATGTACTGAGAAAAGGTGAAATTAGGGTTAAGTTAATGGGCAAACCCAAGCCTTAAAAAGACAATACAGCAGACTACAGTCTATCACCTGAAGCTTCTCCATACTATAATGCATGCATAGTTCAGGAGCTTATACGCTGAACAGTGACTGTCCAATTATAGCTTAGCCACAGTATCTATAGGCCCATCACGCCTGTCAAGCTTCGGATTTCTCAACCAGCTGGAGCGGCGTGCATGCACGGTAACTGTAGTAACAAGCCAAGCAGCATATCATTACCTGACTACATTCATTTACAGTTTATATTAAAAAAGGGGGAAAGAATCCATTCAGCACAGACACACTGACTGTCCGGGAACAGGTCCCATAACTGCTGTATATCAGAGTTTAATAGGCTGTAGCTGCCACCTCTGTCCTGCTCTGTTTTATTTTTACTCAAGTGAACTTCACTATCCTGAATCACGAAAGAAAGTTTTACTAGTTCTGCCTTAGAATGGAAACAGTTTCTCAAAATTAAAACATCTTTTTGGGCAGACAACAACACGATACCTCTTTAATAGAAGCAACCACACCAGGTTTTTGTGGACGCGTAACAATCTGATATTCATTTTCTTTGATTATAATACATATAAACCAAAGTTCAAAACATAAGCAATAAACTTTTATGCTTTTGTTTTGGATCTACGTGTAATTCTTTTTTAGTGTGTACAATAGGTGTAGCATCCCTTGTGCCCAATGAGAGCTGGAATAGGCTCTAGCCCCCCCTGATCAGGAAAGGGAAAGAAGAAGTAAAAGATAATGGATGGATGGATGTTGTTGGCCTTGTTACATTCTGTCAATGCAAGGACACGCAACCGACACAACACTAGTTTGAGAAACAACACCAACGCGAATAAAACAGGCAAAACCTGAATGAATTCATACAGTGAGGTTGAATGAGAGAATGGTGTTGTTTAGGCTGTTCAGATAACACTGCCAAGACACAGATACTTGGTCTGTTCAAATGTAACATAGGTACCACAATAAAATCACATTCATTCAATGATTTTTTTCCCCCAAATTTGTTATAACAATTTATTATTATTATTATATTATTATTATTATTATTTTATTTTTTTTTATTATTGTCTTTCAACAGAAAATTACCACAAAAGGGTGCAGTTACAGTTATGCCCAAAAGTTTTCCCCCACTCCAGCAGAATTTTCTGATTTTTTGGCCTTTTCTCAGAAAATATGAATGATAACACAAAAACCTGTCTATCACTCATGATAGTGGTTGGGTGAAGACACTTATTGAAAAAGGACATTGTGTTTTTAGTGTAACTAGTTAGCTATTAATTTTACTGAAGTACACTATTTTTTTCCCATTGGAATGAGTGCAATGTTTAACTGTCACCAAAAGATATGCCGTGTCCTTAACCCTATACAAGCAAAAGTATCATGTTTGATACATGAGTTCAAGGACCTCTATCTCATCAAAATCAAGAATAGTTTCTTTAAAAACCTGTTTGAAATATTTTGAAAAACATGTTCTACCACCTTGAGGAATTTCACATCACTACAGTTTGCAGAAGTTTTATTTTGGCCCTTTTTAAAATGTCTGCTCCCATGACATCATCCACTCACATATTTTCTGAAAAATCATTGCTTGATTTTCAAGAAGTCGCAGCAAGAATACGATTGAACTGGTTACTTTTAAAAACAAAATGAGTGTTTTCTGCATGAAATCAAGGCATATTGACTAAAAATCTTTAATAAAATAGTGTGTCAAATGTGATACAAGAAATATGTCATGAGTGAAATGATAGAGCAAAATTTTTTGTGGCTTTTGTTCAATGGGTTAATAAACATCTCAGTTCCAAAAAAATTGGATTTCCTGACTATTTTTTTGATAGGTTGGGCTTTACAGGGTTAAATGTGGCAAAGTTTTAAAAAAATATTTCAAGTATCATGGGCCTGAGAGGCATAAATGTAAAGTCTATATATGTGGAAACAGGGTCTTGGGGGGTTTAAATGATTTATATGACTGACTATATTGACTTTATATGTTCCAATTTTGGATCTACAACCAGAGCAACATGTTTTATAACAGTTTCTGTATGACATTAGTCACTGTTGTTAAAACTGAATGATAAAATATATAAATGAGTGGTTATGGGGGGTCATTTATACATTATTGACGAGATATGGGAAGTTATCAGCAAAACAAAACTTTTGAAAGTCAACTGGCAGGCCCCCAGAATATCACTGAAAAACACCCAAGTGAAGAGAAGGAAACTACCACTTTATTTATCCATCTACTTCCCAAATCAGCACTCTGAAAAGTATATCTTGCCAAACGCTGCCCCTCACTCAAAAATAACCACAAACTGGCTTCATGCACAGACACACTTTTCTGTCTGAATAGTTTCTGACTCTTCAGGATATTATTCCTTGAATCGTGTCTGCTTTATGTCATGGTGACACCTCAGATGATTTTCTCTACTAATAGTGACTGTATCATTGCAAATGAGGCACACAGATACAGCATCTCTAAAAGTTGACCCTATGAATACGAATCTAGTCGTCCATTCTTCATTGAAGCTTTTGTGCATCAACTTTCCTCTCCAGGCTCTTTGGCAGTGACATTTTCTAAGCTCTGTGTACATTCGGAAGGCTTTTCTCCTGAAACTGTTCTCCATAACCTGCCACACTCCAGTTAATGGCAATGGACAGTTTGACAGACTCACAAAGATGTACCCTGAAATATTTAATCACCCCCCGGTGGCTTGCTGCAGCACAGGTAATGTGGGCCTGTTGACACTGAAAAATACCAAACAATAATACAAATTTGGAATGGAAACTAAATAAAAATATTATAGTAACAATATAATATTGAGTTTATTTATCTAACAAGAGCATCTGGTCCTAACAGAGTCAGCTGAAAAAGAATTGGCCCTCAACAAATGTAGCTGATGACCCCTGCACAATGTATGACGCTCAAACTCTATATCTCCCTTCTCCCCTAACATATCTTACCATATTAAATCAATATACTAATGCAAATAATGATGCAACCCAAATATTTTCTGTATAATATTTTTAAGTGTATGAATTTGCCTTTTCTAAAATTTGTAGGTGACTGAAGTGTAAACTGCAGGGTGATATCATCTATAATGATATGATATATTACTTTTATTATTTCATTTATGTAGATATATGCACTTATTTGATTATTCATTGCATATTCTTACATGGAAATGTTTGTTACATTGTTTTTATGATTCTATTTACAGCATTTTGGAGACATGTTTGTCGTTTAACTGTACAATACAAATAAAGTGGATTGATTGATAATAATGCATCATGAGCTTAAATAAATGTCTTTGTGTGAATTTAGTGAAATAAAAATCTAGGATTCTGAAGTTTAACCCTTTGCTCTGTCTGTCATGTTAACACAGAGGAATAAACAGTGAGGTGAAGTACAAAGTGAAAGTGGGTGAACCCCAAAAAGTACTTAAAGATTCCAAGTTAGTGCAGCAGTTTAATAAATGCCATCCACCCCAACTCCTAATATGTTCATGCGTATGCATACGTGTGTGTGTGAATGTGTGTGTGTGTTTGATTTCCACAGGGTTTGCTCAGAGGGTGGGTGTTCCTAATCTTAGCTGGCGGCCTTCAGCTCTGTCGATCTCACACTGTTTAAGAGAGGCTTATCTCGAACTCCAGCTCCGATATAACACAGACACACTCCACAAACTTCACACACACACACACACTCACACCCTCACACACACATCAAAAGCACATAGACACCTTCACCTAGAGTTCCCACCACGACTCTGCAAAGACAGAAGACGCAGACAGAGGAAGGAGGGCAGAGCAGCGATGCATGGACAACGCCAGGCGAAGATGTCATGAAAGAAATGAAGTGGGAGTCCAGACATCAGGCTTTGAAAAAAAAGCTGTGAAAGTAACAGTGGGGTGAAGTCAAACCCCCACGGAGGAGCTCCGACTCCATGCTCCCCCCTATTGACTCCTTCTCCCCCCCCGGTTTGGCTGCCTTTTGCCCTCCTCTTGCTCCGTCCTCCTCACCTCTCTTCTCGCTGACATGCTGTGTCTCTGTCCCAGCCTCACCCAGCTTAACCCTGCCCACCCGCCCCCCTCCCTGCTCCTCGACCCGTCCCTCACCCTTTCTCCAATTTTTTTTGCCTCCCCTCTCATACTGTCACCCTGGAAAGCATTCAAGATGGCTTATGCTATGCTGCCTCGCTGTCTTCGCTCACTAATGCAAGTGTTCAGCGGATTAAAGGGAGAATGCCTTGACTGCGCCATAAACCATTTCCATGGCTCTTGATCACAAAGTGGAGCTGACTCCTGACTACAGAGGCTGACAAAACACACACAAAAAAAAAACTCGACACCCCTTTCACTAATTCAGCCTTTATTGATGAAATACTTTCAGAAATACAAACGCATTCACACTAAACACACTCCGGTTCTCATACTGGCTCAGGGATCGAGCCCAGTTCATTAGTTCAGCTTACATAAGTATGCTAACGAGGCTCTGATTTTATTGGCCTCATTACACCGCAGGGAATTGGCCCTATAAAACAAGACTTATGTAAGAGAGGAGAGGACCAGAGTTTAACATCTGCCCCTTTGTGGCACCGTGCCCATCAGGCACCAATCAGCAGCACCAGGCCGTCTTTGCACCCGTCCAGAGACAGAGAGGGAGACGTGGAGAGAGACACACACACACTGGGCCAAATCCATGTTTGGCAGGCCTGTCTGTGGGAGGGTGTGTGAGCGTCTGTGTGTCTATATGTGTGTGTTGGTGTGGTTTGTTTTTGTCTTTTTCTCTTTGTGCCAGCTTCTTTGCCAAAGCTGAAATTTCACGGCTGGGGACTATCAGAGGTGACTCCGAGTGCAGAGCTGAATTATTGCTGTGAATGCAGAAGGCATTCACAGTATATGTTCTTCTATTTTCAAAAAGTTTATTGCTGTGAATGCAGCAAGGCATTCACAGCTTATGTTCTTCTATTTTCAAAAAGTTTATTGCTGTGAATGCAGAAGGCATTCACAGTATATGTTCTTCTATTTTCAAAAAGTTTATTCTTCTCTCTTCCGCCCACTTTTTTGGATCGCTTCTTCTCCCACAAATTTCAACCGATTTTCACCGTTCAAACTTCAAAACGACCGGCTCGTTCAGGACTGGTGCGCTATGACTTTTCAGACCGGTTTCACTTATACTTTCAGAGATATTTAACTTTTTTCACAATTTTTCTTCCATCTGGAAAGCATGGGAGAGCTTCAGATTCTGAAGATTTCAGGGAATTACTTCAGCCTCATTCAGACCCTTCTCATTCAGTCATACTTTCAGCCAGAAACTTCATTCTACCTGCAAAATGTTCAGCCATCGTTTGGCTTTCTTCAGTATATTTCAGCTCTTTTCTATCATTTATAG